>CAKNXH010060756.1:0-41975 GCA_932178445.1 Andricus quercusramuli | reverse complement strand
TCGAAATCTACCTTGAATAATTCATTGTTATGTAGTAAGTCGGTTATTTAAGTTGTCAGACATGATAAGTGCCAGATACACAAATTAAAAATGTCATGTAAGCATGTATAAGCAGTTAATGTCGATCGGTATGTTGCGCTGCTCGGGCATGTATTGTGTCCGTCCTGGCCTACACGGTGCAATCACATGGTATCTGCCATACGAGGCGCTATGTCCATGCTACTTAAAGTCACAGTTGATCAGTCGAATCTGATTTCAGTTATACATTTCATTTAGTCTTCAAAATTAGATCTCATCATATTTAAGAAGTGAATTGCAATCAGTATGGTATGCCACTCCGGCCTGCATTGTTTCAGTCCTGGCATACAAGCTTCTATCAGATGGCATCTGGCCTGCCAGTCCTTGTGCTCATGCTACTCAAAGTCACAGTCAGTCATGGCCAACAAGATGCAATCACATTGCATGTGGCCTACGAGTCGCAATGCTCATGCTAAAGTCACAGTCGATTATTCAAGTCTGAGTTTAGTCATTCATTTCATTTAGTCTTTAAAATTTAATGTAACCATATATAAGAAGTCCATGCCTATATTAAAGTCGACGGCAATAGTACGCGACCCTCACTTTAATCACTCGCCACTTGTTCAAAAAAAAATCGCAGAACATTCTGGACAGGTACACGTGAAAGCTTATAAGGTCTCCCGAGTTTAAAGATATTATGTATATTAGAGTGATTAGAAAAAGCGACTATTCAAATGTTCATGGGCGACTGGAAATTCGTATAGCCTAGGCAACATCAGAATATGCCTATTTTTTGTTTTTTTATAAAGTTATTTTTCAGCTCGCTTAACGCAATTGTTCCTCTTATTGAGGTTAGCATGTAAAAATACAACTTTTTTTCAAGTTAAATTTTTCATAATAAGTTATGAACCAATTTATTCAATGTTGGAGTTATTTGTTCTTAGACATTTCAAGATGGATTTAGTCAACGTTTCATATTTCAGAAATATTATGTAACAATTGTACAACAAGGAGAAATGTACAAAATTTTTAATATTTGCAGACTTTAGTGAGCGCTTTGCACGCTTTGGTGAAGTTTGTCTGGAGTGAAAGTTTTACAGAGTATACATTAAACCTCTCAGAATAAATTTGGAAAAGAACAACTGAAATGGTCAAAGCTTTATATTAAACAAAGGTGTTTGAAAAATAGGTAAAAACTGATAATTCAACTATAGGTTTATCCGTAGGCTATACTGGTGAAGCGTTTATGGCGAGTGTAATAAAGGGCTAAGTAGCACCTATTCTATTGGAAAGTCGAAATACAAATTGACTCTAAAGGGAGTGGCAGAACTCGGCAAACCGCGCAAAGGCACGAATACGCCATAAAATCATAAGTAAATCAAAACTTTTGAAATTCTGTAAATTCCGATATTGAGAAACGAAAGTTGCATATTATTTTGATTTGAGTTCGTTCGTGAGGGATTGATTGAGAGATTGAAAGATCGACAAGGGGGTGAGGATATTTCTGGGGATCAAGACATATTTGTGTGGAAGTTGAGGTTAGGTGGGTTTGAGGTTTGTGACAGGGTGGGAGGACCATGTTGGTCGTAGCAGGGCAGGGTAGAGAAGGAGAAAGGTAAGGAATTAGATTCATGGCCAGGGGAGCGAATACTAGCAAGGAAAGCAGGGATTCAGATCAGGAAGTTTTCAGTACACCGAAAGGGGAGAACAAAGAAAGGAGGGCAAGGGAAAAGTATATGAAAACAATAGAAAAGGATACATTGAGGGCGAAGAGCGTGGGATCGATTGAGTCATTCCTCAAAAGGAAGAGAGGGGAGAGGGGAAGCAGTGAAGACAAGGAAGATATGGGGACAAGCTTGAAAAATCAAAAAATGGATGAGAAAAATAAGGGGACAGAAAGAGACAGAGCTGAGCATAAAGATCCGATGGAAGAGGAAAGATTGAAAGAAACTCGCGAAAGGATGATAGAAGTCATGGGGATGTAGGAAGAAAAGCAGGAGAAAATAAATGGGAAGAAGTCAGGGAAAAGCTAGAGAAAAGGATGCAGATGTTGGAGCAAAGACTAGAAAAGAAGAAAGAGCTTAATAAAAAGGTAGATGAGTTGGAACGTAGAATAAAAAAAATTGAAAGCTCAAACAGTGAGTTTGGAGGTAGGGAGAGTGGGAATAAGGAGAAGGAAAGGCTGAGAAAAATAGGACAAAGAATAGAAAAGGAAGAGAGAGAAGAAAGAAAAAGAAACATAATGATAAAGGGTCTAAGATTAGAGGGGATGGAGCTGATGGAATGAGTGGAAGAAGTACTAAAAAGGATTGTTGCTAAGGTAGAGATAGAGGAAGTGCGAAGTGTAGGAAGGGAAGAGCGAAGAGGGGAGAGAATGGTACTAGTGAAACTGAAGAAATGGGAACATAAGACGGAAGTGATGACAAAGAAGAGGGTGTTATATGGAAGCTCGGAGAGAATAGAGGATGATTTGACATGGGTAGAAAGGAACATGCAGTATAAGTTAAGGAAAATAGCGGAAGAAGAAAGAAAAAAGGGAAGAAGAACATGGAGGAGTTAGTAAAAAATAAGGTATCGGGAAACTAGGCGAGAAAGGAACGGGAGGTGAAGAAATAAGGAATAGTGAGAAACAAAAAGAGACGAAAAACGAAAGTAGGGAAGATTGGAGGATATGCTACTGAAATATGGCAGACTTAGAATGAAAGGATAGGGAGTTTATGAGAAATTTGACACAATGGGATGTATTAGTAATCATGGAGACGTGGCTAGATGAAAAGGGATGGGAAAGAGTAAGGAGAAGATTACCAAGAGGTTACAAATGGCAGGTTCAAAATGCAAAGGAGAAGAATAAAAAGGGCAGAGAAATGGGAGGAATGGTGATGGGAGTAAGGAACGAATGTATAACAGAGAATGATAAGAAATAGTTTAAAGAACATGAAGGAGAATTAACAGTACAAGAGATAAATATGGGAGCAGAGAGGTGGAAGATAGTGGGGGTTTATGTGAACGGTTATATGCAGGAGAAATCAGAGGAGATGAGAGAACTGATGGAAGAAAATAAGCAAGAGATCAGGCTTATAATAGGAGGTCATTTTAATGCGAGAACAGGAGATAGAGGAGGAAGGGAATGGGATGGAGAGCGAGGAATAAAATCCAAAGACAAGATACTAAATGGGGAGGGAGATAAGTTGTTGAAGAGCCTAAGGGAGATAGGATGGTTTATCCTCAACGGAAGTATAGAGGGGGATGAGGAAGGGGAATATATAAGTTCAGGAGGAAAGAGGGGAACGGTAATTGATTATACGGTACTGGACGACGAAGTAAGAGAGAAGGTTAAGAAACTAGAGGTGGGGAATTATATAGATTCGGATCAATTTCCTATAATAGTGACAGTAGAGGGAAAAATTAGTAATAACAATAAGGATAAAAAGGAAGCAAAAGTAAAAAGAGCAGGAAGAGGGGATTGGTCAATGGAAGCTAGAGAATCGTTTAAGGAAAAAGTCAAGAATATCAAAATGGGGAAAGGAAATGTAAACGAAGAAATGGAAATAATGATAGGAGAAATAAAAGGAGTGTTAGAGTGCACAAGCAAAAAAGAAGTTAGTGAAGCAGGGGATAGAAGTGGATGGGATGAGGATTGTAAACAAAAGAAGAAGGAAGTGAGAAGGGTATTAAGAAAATGGAGAAAAGGGGCAAGTAGTGGACAAGAATATAGGAGTAAAAAGAAGGAGTATACTGAGTTGTATGATAAAAAAAGAGGAAAATAAAAGGTTTGAAGAAGCGGAGATGGCTAGGACGGAAGAAGAGGTTTGGAAGGTGGTAAATAAAAACAGAAGAAGAAGGAGAAGAGTAAACCAGGATATTGAGATGATAGAATGGAAAAAATATTTTATGGAATTACTAGGAGGGGTCTAGAGGAAAGTTAGGAAAGGAGGAAAAGATGGTAGGCAAACAGATGACGAGGAGGACATTACAAGAGAGGAAATAGTCAAGGTATGAGGTATGATGAAAGATGGAAAGTCACCTGGTATAGATGAGATTCCAAATGAAGTATGGAAATATGGGGGGACAGAATTAAAGGAATGGGCATGGATAATGTGCAATAG
Source organism: Andricus quercusramuli (assembly GCA_932178445.1). Classification (NCBI taxonomy): domain Eukaryota; kingdom Metazoa; phylum Arthropoda; class Insecta; order Hymenoptera; family Cynipidae; genus Andricus; species Andricus quercusramuli. Next base: position 37,851 of record CAKNXH010060756.1, on the reverse strand, counting down.
AGTATGAAGAGGAGAGGGGTGGCCAATACTGTATAAAGTATATGTGACTGTTTTATCGGAGAGGTTCAAAAAAGAAGTTGTAGAGAAAAAGATAGAGCCACCGAATCAGACAGGGTTCAGAAAAGGGATGAGGGTAATGGACAATATATATGTTCTGAACTACTTAGTAAATAAGAGGATTAAAAGAGAGAAAGGGGCAATGATAGCAGTGTTCGTGGACTTGAAGGCAGCGTTTGACTCATTAGACCGAGGCGAGATAGAAAAAGTTATGGTGAAAAAGGGGATAAGAGAGGGATTATTAAAGAGAGTATCGGAAAGAAAGAAGAAGAAATGAAGATAAAAGGGTAGAGAGGAGTTAGGATAGGGAACGAAAACATATATACACTGGCATACGCTGACGATATAGCGTTGATGGCAGAGGATAAAGAAGGGATGGCGGGCTTAATTACCGGATTAGAGAAATACTTAGATGGAAAAAAGTTGAATTTAAATTTAGAAAAGTCAAATATAATGAGGTTTAGAAAAGGAGGGGGAAGAAAGAAAGAATGGACGGGGAGATTGAAGGGGAAAAAAATTAGAAGAAGTAAAAGAGTTTAAGTATTTGGCATATACCTTGCAAGCAAATGGAAATCATAGAGCTCATATAAGAGAAAGAATAAAAAAAGCAGCAGGGGTAATAAAACAGATATGGGGAATAGGAAAAAGAAGATTTGAAAAAATGGAGAAGGAGAATGTGGTTATTTGATACGCTGGTATGGCCGATATTAGGTTATGGAGCAGAGATGTGGGGATGGAAAGAAAGGAGAGAGATTGAAAGTTTACAAGAAAGGTATATAATGTGGACGCTAGGGGTAAACTGGAGGAGGCCGGGATATATGGTTAGAGAAGAAGCGCAAAGGGATAAATTAAGTACTAGAGCGGGAAAGAGGGCATGGAATTTCGAGACGAAGCTGAGGGAGGGAAAGGGAGGGGAGTTAGCGAGAAAGTGTTTGATGGAGGTAGCAGAAAGGAGAGGAAGGGCGATTGAATTAACGTGATGGGAGGAAGAAGGGAGGGAGTTTTTTAAGGCTAGAGATATAGAAGACGCGTCTCGACTCAACTATGAGGAAGTGGAAAAAAGGGAGAGAGAAAGACAATTAATAGAAAGATGGGGGATGATTTATTCAAAATATAATATATGGTATAAGATGATAAAAAAGGAAGGAGTACCAAAGTTTTTAGAAAAGAGATGGGGAGAGAAAATATGGGCCAGAATAGCAAGATTTAGATTGAAAACGAGGTAAGAGGAATGGAAGGTAAAGGAAGCTGGCGAGAGAATGTGGTGAAGATTCTAGGGGAGGATGGTTTGGGGGAAGAGTGGATGAAGGAGTTTGAGGGTGCTAGGGGCGCAAATAGAAAAGAATGGATGCAAAAAAATGGCAAAATGGAGGTACAAGAGAAGTGAAAGAAAAAGGAAACGGAAGTCGCTTAAATTAGAAGCGTAAAGATTTGTGAGTAATGGTTATGTAATAGCATAAGTAAATTAAGATGCGTTTGCGTTACCGCTCTCTCTCTCTCTTTCTCTCGCTTGCACTCTCGCCTTCCATCACTCACTCACTCGTTCGCTAACACGTCCCAAATTGCGCTATCGTCAAAAATAGAATTAAGGCTTTAGATATAAGATTGTCTATAAATAGGTTTAAATAACTGTAAATAGTAAGGATAAGATTTTATAAAACATGTAGAAGGAAGTGTTGCAAGAAATGGAACTCATGTAAACCCTTAGGGGACACACTATGAATAAAGGAAAGAAAAAAAGTGCTTAAAAACCAGTTACTTTATTAAAATTGATCAATCAATGATGCGTACAAAATTAAATCAACTGCTGCAATTTATTAAGCTATTCATGATCCTGTAATATTTGTAAATTTCCGCGGAGAAAAAGCCCTGAGGGCAAAAAAATGTTTTTCAGGTTTTCGATGCTATTGTTTTTTAGTCGTTCTTTTGTGACGAAGAAAATCATTTTTTAATTTGCAAAATTTGAATTATTACTGAACTACAGAACATGGCGAATTCCCTGAGTAGCTGTCTTCGAGTTTCTCTTCAATAGCTCCTCTAAAATGCGCCTCAGCCCCTTACGGACTTTTCCTCCCGGAAAATCGAAGCGCTTAGAACTTAATGTAAAGAAAAAAAATTAAATTAAGGCTGTAACTATCGACAAGCTTGTGATTACAAGAAGTATAGAAATATTTCAGAAATTGCATATTTCATCTGATTTTTCGAACTTCGATCCAGAGGCCTGGAATTCCAGAGAGGATTACAAATTTGCTTTACATGCAATTTGCTGAATACCAGTCCCTAACGGCAATGCAGAACGCGGAGTAACGTTAATTTCCGAGTACAACTCTCACTTACTTTCAAATGAAGAGCAGTTGCAATGTTTGCTCCTAAATGTGAATTCTCATCGACATCATGTACCCGATAGTGATAAGACATCGTTAAAAAAAATCTGTCGATGATTATCTCTTTCGTAATGATTTGTCTCAATATGCGTCAAACAATAATTTCTTGAATGACCGATATTGCTCGAAACCTTCCTTTCTTTTTACATTCGTATCGTTACGTGAAAAAAGTTTAAGAGAAGAATTGAAGTTTTTTAAATATCCACCATTTTTCTTCAAAACACTTTTTGATAGAACTAAAAATTTTAGTTCTATGCATCGAAAATAAATAGGTAAAAAATTCTAATTTTAAGGTTGGATTTATCGAGGAAACTATGAAAAAAATCCAAAATTTAAATTTTGAGCTAAACGGCGCAAAATATGGGGAAAGGTTTTTGGAAGAATTTCAGCTTTTAAAAATTCCTACAGAATTTCTTTGAACTATTTTTCAATAGAACTCGTCGTTTTTAATTATTGCGCTAAAAGACACGAGATACGTAAAAAAGTCTAAAAGAAGACTTTTAGGAGTTTTTGTTTTATCCACAAAAGAATTGTTAATGTCATATTGAATATTTTCTTGAAAACTTTATTCAATAAAAAATACCATTGGCAGAAATTAAATGTATACTTTCATTTATTAAATATTTCTCAAGACTAATTAATTCCGATATTTAACAATGAACTAATAAACTGAGTATTTTGAATAAGTGCAGCATTTTTTATCATAACAATATCCCCAAATTAACTTTACAAAGCATTTTATTTTCAAATTTTATAATATCCATTTCGACTATAAGTGCGAAGAAGACACACTTACGCAAATTAATATTGCTGCCTCTCTTCGACCAACAGCAGTTTTTTAGAGTTTAGGGTTAAGTGTGTTTAGGGGTAGGATCATGCTGTCGGAGTAAGCTGCTAACAATGAATCTTTAAGTTTCCAGTAATAAACTTTTAGGGCATAAGTCTCTAGGTAGACATTTGAACGGAGTGAGAATAAGCCTCCAGTCGCAAAGCAGGCGAATCCTTAGAGTGGACTCACAGTTTTATCACTTTTACATTACTTTAAGAAAAATTTTAAAAACATTTTAGCGAGCTGAAAAATGACTCTAAAACAAAACAAAAAAATAAGCATACTCTAATTTTGCCTAGGCTGCATGAATTTCCAGTCGCCCATGAACATTTAAATAGTCGCTTATTTGGACCACTCTAATGTATATTATTGTTTCAAACAAATTTACGTAAGCGCTGATGTAAAGCGTGCCAAAAAACAAGCCTTAAGGTGTCCAGAATGCAACGCAGTTTTCCAAATTTGGAGGTATGAAATTGTTTACTAATTACAGACTGTTTTCCATAAACATATCATCTTGGAAGGAAGTAATGATAGGAAGTTGTTTTATGGCTTAAAATGTGCAGTTTTGGAACGTGATTGAAGTACACTCTTAAAAAATGAAATTAGATCAATGTTTCGCGTAATAAACCTTTATGAATATTTCGGGATTTAATGGTGAGAGCAGCCACCGTATAAAAAGTGTTGGAAAAAAGTATCCATTTCACAACAATAGAGACCTAAGAAGGAAGGGGATACCGACGTCCCTGCCTTTTGCCCTCTCAGCTATTAACCTGTGGGTCAGAAGGTATCCCCTTCCTTCTGAAGTCCCTATTGTTGTGGAATGGATACTTTTTTAAACACTTTTTATACGGTGGCTACTCTCATTATATCCCGAAATATTCTAAAAGGTTTATTTCGCGAAACATGGATCTAATTTCATTTTTTTAAGTGTTCTTCAATCACGTTATAAAATTGCACATTTTAAGCCATAAGACTATTTCCTACCGTTATTGCTTTCCGAAATGATATGTTTGTGGAAAACGGTCTGTAATTAGTAAACAACTTCATACTTCGAAATTTGGAAAACTGCGTTGCATCCTGGACGCTTTAAAGGGCGTCTGTGAATTCAGCTCGTTTTGGGAAACCTCGAAAGTCGTGGTTTAAAAAAAGTGCCTCCAAAGCATGGCGATCCGGATAACAGAATATATTATATCTTATCTTATATTCTACTGTAGGGAAGTAGAATTCTCAAAATCTAAAAAGTATTTAGGATCAATATTTGACCTTTGAACCTGGAAACTCTCTGTTGACGTAGTGGTAAAGAAAGCTGAGATGGATTTCTGGGCCTGTAGATGTAAAAGTATTGTCCACAGCCGTAAAGTGGAATTGTTATTAAATATAAGTGAACAAATGCCATTTTTATGTGTTTTATCGACTTTGGAGATGTAACGTATGTATTCTGAATATACTGTCAAAATTTGAAAACATTTCAGCAGTTATTGTGCTAGAATCGGCGAGTTGAGTTTTAAAAAACATCGAATTGCTAAAAATCGGATTCATTAATTATATTAGCAAAAATGTCGACTTTTGCCAGGTTAATGTAATGGTGTTTTTATTTTTCAATTTGACACCTTTTTTTTCTTCCGCTTTCTACATGTGGACAATACTTTTACCGAATTTCGCGCGGAGACGCCCTTTTATGATCGGTGTGCTCAATTTCTCTTCTATATTAAGTTGAAAAATACAAAATTAAGCAAATTTTAACAATTTTTCTCTGTCTTAAATTTAAAAAAAAATTCAGCAAATTTTTTTTTAGTTTTTCTCTAAATTGAAATTTAAAAAAATGAATTTCACGTAAATTTTCTAACAAGGGGACCTTTATGTCTGCTTTTTCTTGTTTGAGTTGATACTTTCCTAAATGAAAGCTACGTACCAGAGGTTTTCTGAGAAAAATCATGAAGACGCAATTTTGACCCATTTACGAGAAAAATGCATTTCAAAAATTGCAAAATGGATGGTCATTGAGCCGGTGTAAAAGTATATCGAAGAGTCGGTAGCTCCCTGGTAGAGTGCTCGGCTGATAGTTGTAAGGTTGCGCGTTCGATTCTCGCTATCTATACTTGTTTTTTATTCATTAAAATGCTTTTTATTCCATTTTTGAATAACATTTGATAAAATGATATCATTTAATGATTATGTGTTCCTCATTTTCAATGAAAATTATGTTAATCGTATTTTTATTACCACTTTTTGGACAAGTGTGCATTTCATTAAAATTCTTTATTATTCAATAGCTTCTAGTATCTATATTATTAAATTAAAGCTGGAACGAAGTATTTCAAATAAAAATTCAAATAAAAAATACGAAATTCCACTGGATGTAAAGACTCATTTCATAGATATTTACTAACAAGAATCAGAAGTGTCTTGAAAGTGTATTTTTTCACTTCGTTCCTACTTTGTTCCTACTTTAATTTAATAATATATATACTAGAAACTATTGAATAATAAAGAATTTTAATGAAATGCACAGTTGTCCAAACGAGTGGTAATAAAAATACGATTAACAGAGTTTTCATTGAAAATAAGGAATAAATAATCATTAAATGATATACTTTTATCAAATGTTAATCAAGAATGGAATAAAAAAGCATTTTAATGAATAAAAAACAAGTATAGATAGCGAGAATCGAACGCGCAACCCTGCGACTATCAGCCGAGCACTCTACCAGGGAGCTACCGACTCTTTGATATACTTTTACACCGGCTCAATGACCATCCGTTTTGCAATTTTTGAAATGCATTTCTCTCGTAAATGGGTCAAAATAGCGTCTTCATGATTTTTCTCAGATAACCTCTGGTACGTACCTTTCATTGAGGAAAGTATCAATTCAATCAAAAAAAGCAAACTTAAAGGTCCCCTTGTAAGTCATTATTAGAATTAAAATGAAAAATTAATTTCAATAAATTCTTCCGAGTTCCTTTTTCATATTAAAAGAAATACCACGAAACATCCATTACATATTTTTCTCTATATTTATTTTTTTATAATAATACAAAATCTTCTAAATTCTTCTTCATATTTCAATTGAAAAAATTAATTTCATCTTTAACATCAATAATATATTTTTTCTATGCTTTGAATATAATACAAACTTTTCAATATTCTTTTCACATTTAAGGGTGTTGACTAAATCCGACTTCGATTTTTTTTATAGGTACGGCACTGACTCAATATATATTTTTTCCCAAGTATTTGAGAACGAAAGAAAGAAAACTTGAGAAATATCCGGGGTTTTGCGAGATCCTCGAATCAATACAATTTTGAAAAATGGAGTCTTTTACTGAGGAAATCATTATTTCTCGGAAAATAATAATTTCTGGAAAAGGAGAAATCTGTGAAGAGCAGACGACATCATCAAGTCGTGGTCTTCGAATACGTGATGACTTCTAAGAATGTTTCTATGATTTCAGAATTGTGAGTAGAAAAACAAATTTGCGAACGGTTCTCGCCCTTCAAATGCTGTTGTTTGCTCTCCGCAGATTTCTGCCTTTTCAAAAATTATTATTTTCCGAAAAAATAATTATTTCCTCAGCAAAAGGCCCCATTTTTCTAAATTTTATTGATTCGAGGATCTCGCCAAACCCCGGATATTTCACAAATTTTCTTTCTTTCGTTCTCAAATACTTGGAGAAACATATATATTGAGTCGCCGTACCAATAAAAAAATTCGAAATCGGATTAACCTGAATGATACGAATTTCTTATAAATTCTTTTTTATATTTATTTATTTATTCTACATATATATCTTTTCAGACTTTTGCGTTTTGTTTCCCTTTCCCCGTTCTCCAGTGAATACTAAAAGACAATCTGTGTGAGTATCAATAAAATATTATGCTAATAATAATATTGTTACAAATAATATGATCATGTAAATAGAGTTTCAGTTCCCTTAAAACTACTATAACAGTGCTGCATCTTTCTTATGTTCCTAATAATACATTGATATCACCTTTTAAAAATGTCACTAAAAACAGAATCACATCATTATATGCGACGCCTATCACACAATTATCTACGATACCTAGTTCAGCAGGAAAGTTGGCTGATACTCTTATCTTGAGGTTGCCCCAGCCCATAAGCCTTTTTTCGCCAGATACTGGGGACTTGAATAAAAAAAAAATAGATATTAAACTGGGTATTCGCGAAGCCGGCGCAGTACGCGATCGGACCAGTTCGAGAGTGGATACTCCTTGAGATCATATTCAAGTTCATTCATTTCTCCCCCCCCCCCATACTTGCCTTTCTGTTATCCCTTTTCCCTTGTCCTCATCAGTTTCTCCCACTCCCTCACGTATTTACAGAGTTCTGACACTGGCTTCCCCCCTCCATGATTGTCCAGATTGACTCCTCACACCCAAGATCACTCCACCTTTCCCAAAGATCTCTTAAAGCTGCTTTCGCTGCATCACAGTTCAAAATATGTTCTAAGTTTTCTTGCAACGACCCACATAGCCTGCATGTAACTTCCAGGTAACCTTTATTTCCCGCCTTTCCGATGTTACCACAGCGCATTCTTGCCCGTGTGACTTTGTCCCCCCAGGTTGGCTCTCGGCTTCCCAGTAGCTATAATCTCCCGCTCTCTGTAAATAAACTCATATCCCGGATTGAAACTGGATTTCTGAATTCTATCCATGCTTATTCTTTTTTCTCTGTCCTTCTCCTTCTTTAGATGCTCCACCAATTTTTCCTCGAAAATTTCATTCCCCATAAAGTCTAACAATTCTGCGTCCTCTTCCTCTTCTACCGCTGCTAATAACTCCCTCCCCCAGTTGGGCGGAGTTCTGTTTCTAATCGCCCTAAGTTCTTCTTTCAGACGGACTTCAACTAGTCTATCTCCCACTAGGTTGCAAATTCTGCCACAAAAAAAGAGAACCCTACATTTTGCCTCAAAGTATAGGCTTTCCTTCCCGCTTTCTTCCCTCCATAAGTAGTCAGGTGTCTTTCTAGTGACTCCCATCCCCGTTTTGATTATCTTTCCCTGCACTCTTTCTAATTCACCCTTTCTAGTTAGTCCCCCAATTTCCACTCCATAGGTTTTCCCAGATTTTCTTAATGTATTGAAAACGTAGAGTTCACCTTTTAAAGACCTTAGATCTGCTCTCATCATTCCCCCATGCCGCGCCTGTTGCTTGAATTCTCTTCCCTTACATGTTTCTAATGTGATTCCCGTTAGTGTTTCTCGACGAGAACCACAATCCCAAATATTTTAAGCTGTTAACTACCTCAATTTCCTTATCGTAAATCATCCACTTCTCCGTCTTTTTTCTCGTTCCTCTCCCCTGAATATAATTATTTTAGTTTTATCTACGTTAATCTCCAGTTTATTGTCCTTGAAGTATATTTCTCCTGTCCTTAGCATACTGCTTAGTTCTCCACCATTAGCAGCAATCACTATATCATCGGCGTATCTTAAGCAGTAACATTTCTTCTCTCCTATCACCGCCCCCCCTCCCACTTGGCTTCCCATTCCTCATCAATATCGTCAACGAATATGTTAAAAAGTGCTGGAATGAGAGGACAACCCTGTCTTACCCCTCTCCCTGTTGTGAACCTACCTGTGATTCCCTCTTCCATAATTATCTCATTCTCTGTATTCTTGTATATGTTCTTTACCATGTCATAAAACCTCGCTATAATTCCTTTTTCCACAATTTCCCCAGGAGAAGGTCTCTATCTACTGCATCAAAGGCTGCTTTCAGGTCAATGAAGGCTGCATACATCTTTCCTCCCTTGTTTTTAATTCTATTGCCCACTAGTGAGTATAATATAAAAACTTGCTCCCTGGTCCCTCTCCTTCTTCTGACCCCCCCCCCCCCTGACTCTCCCTCAGTTTACTTTCCTCCTCTAACCAGCTATTGAGTCTTGATACGTTCCAAAGTCAATCGACACTAGACGTTTCCTTATTTAATATTTGGTGATCCCAAAAGGCGCCGGCCTTTCCGAATGGGGTCCTGGTCTGCTGTGATGAGAGCTCCTGCTCTTCACTTGCCAACTCCTGTCGGCAAGTTGGATTGGAGACTGCTAACTCCTGTTGAAAGTCGTCTGCTTTGTTGCTCACCAGCTCACGCTGATGGCGTGGTGACGGGCGTTAGCAAAATCGGCGCCAAGCTCTCCTCTGTTTATAGCTACGTTCCATCCAAAAAAATCCCTAGGTACTACCGGCTGGGGCGACCCAGAGAAGAATTCTTTCAAATGGTACGAATGCTATCTTTTCCTTCACTACAATAATCGGCTCCCAGGTTCTACTGGTTGGAGCGACCCGGACAAACCGTTTATCGAGACGAATAAAAGAGCGAGATTGGTCACAGAGCCGTCGATAAAAATTCCGTACGTAAGAAAGATTCGCTCTGAAAAGAGCGGATTGTGATACCAATAGTAGGTCGAATCACTGATGAGTCAAAATTTTAAAAGCAATATCGTAGGAGTACATATATTAATATTAATTGCAAACCCAGCCATGTAAGAACCTTCATAAAAACCCATTATAAGAATGTAATTTGAGACAGGAATTAAAAAAAGGATCTCATATGGGTTCCCACATAGGTTCCAATGTAGTTTACTGTGTAGGCTTTTTCAGTAAAGGGACTTGAATTCTCCTAAAGTCACTTGAAACCTCCTAAAGTCATTGAAATATCCTCATGAAGTATCTTGAAGTCAGAAGTAGGTGTACACCCAATCGGTCGAGTTGTCAACCCCTCGACCTCAGCAAATCTCATTTCAGTCATAACTTTTGTAAGGCTCAAAATGAACAAATATGCATTTTTTTGGAGCTTAGAAGAAATGCTAAGATAGCAAACACCGGCGCTATCTCTCTATTTTTCAGGAAAAGCGGTAAATACTTTATTGAATGGAGAAAATTTAAATAAATTATTTTATAGAAGAAACCAAAAATTCGCCTTCCATAGTTTAATTCAAGAAGCAATTTTCGATGAATGAAGGCAAAAAGAGTAAAAAAAACTTCTTTGTTGGTAGAATGTGCGACGTTTCGTTGGCATTGGTTCGCCAACCTCATCAGGCTAATTTATTAAAATAAAGAAACACCACATAAATATCACATATTTGTTTACAGGCACATAGTATAAGTTGAAAACAAATTAAAATTAAAAGACGAATTAAAAGACGACGATTATGTTCTCCTTTCACTTGATGTTAGTTCATTGTTAACAAATATCTCTTGTAACTTAGTTCTACAAAGTTTGTAAGTTTGTCGTAATGGATGATTTGGAAGTGACATGTCTAAAAAAATTGAAAAAAATTCACGATTGTGTTCCTTTGCTATATTTTAGATATGTGGACGACACGATCATATGCATTAAAATAAACATATTGATACAGTTATTCAAGTTTTCAACTCTTATAATAAAAATTTAAAATTTACCTTTGAATTAGAGAAAAATAAAAGTATTAATTTTTTGGATATGACGTTAATTAGAAAAGATAATCACATTATCACCCATTGGTTTCAAAAACCTATGTCATCTGGTAGACTAATTAACTTCCTTTAACATCATCCTATACAACAGAAAAAAAATATAGTGTACAATCTTGTTGACAGAGCTATATTATTATCTCACAATAATTTGTACTCAAATAATTTAAAAATAATTAAACAGTTATTGATTAAAAATAAGTATCCAATTGGTTTTATTGATAAAAACATATATGTCCGCATGAACAAAATTAAATATCACTCTCACAACAAGGTAGTACACAATAATCAGATTCGTTCCAATGTATATCAACTTAAAGTTCGCCTTCCTTTTTCTAATAATTTTACACAATTGTCTAAGATGTTAAATAGTTATAATATTGCTACGATCCCTACAATTAAAAGAAGTTTAAATTCTGAAATAAAATTAGGAAAAGATATTTCTAAAAATGGGATGAAACAAATTTTGTTTATAAATTTTCTTGCAAACAATGTCCTACATCTTATGTGGGTGAAATAAAAAGATCTTTAAGAACTCGGTTCAATGAGCATATCAATAGGAAAAAAGCAGAGTAGGTCGTTTATAAACATCAACATAATTTTGGTCATACATTTGATTGGGACAATGTAAAAATTGTAGATCGAGAACCTAAATATAAAAAAAGAATGATTTCAGAGATGATCCATATTAACAGCAATTCAAATAATGTTAATAAAAAAGAAGATATTTATGCTCTTAGCAAAATGTATTTTCCATTATTACAGAAATTAAATTTGGGTGTTTAACTTACGACAAGATAGAATTCAATGTGTGTTATCCATGAATATGTGTATGAGTACGTGTATATAATAACGACACAATGTTTTGTTTCTTCAGTTGACTTTAGACTGTCATTTCAGTCCACCAAAAATGGGCCTTTTACATTTATTCAAATTAGACGCGTTAGAATTTATGTTTTAACTAGTGAATGTCAACGGTAATTTTTTAAATTTGTTTTCAACTTATACTATGTGCCTGTAAGAGAATATGTGATATTTATGTGGTGTTTCTTTATTTTAATAAATTAGCCTGATGAGGTTGGCGAAGCAATGCCAACGAAACGTCGCACATTCTACCAACAAAGGAGTTTTTTTTACTCTTTTTGCCTTCATTCATCGAAAATTGCTTCTTGAAAATTATTTTATAATTTTCATAAATAATTATATCCTTTTCTATAAAAATAGAAAAATAGCACCAGCCCTGCTAATCCAGCCATTCTTTATAACTAAACAAAAAAAAACATATTTTGAACCCTAGAGAAGTTGAAGACTGGTAGGAGATGATGTTCTTAGATATTTCCATGGAAATTTCTAATAGATAGACAACATAATATTACATTACGTGTACACTTTCTGCGGAACCTGGATCACCGCCATTTCTTTCATAGTTGCAAACGCGGCTTAAACTTTACAAGTTACAAAACTTTTTCCGCTTTCATCCACTGCTTTCATCTGCCATGGGACTGCACCCTCAACTAGACATAGAATAGATGTATTGAATAGTGAAGCAAGTCATGGAAATGAGGGTCAAAATAAAAGATTCAATAATTCTTTTTGCAACGTTTCGGTCACCGTTTTGGACCCTCATGAGTAAAAAAAAATTATTAAGTCTGTAAAAAACATATAAATAATGTAGAAAATATTATAAAACAGAATAAAGAATACTTAATGAAAATTAAAATTTTAAGTAAAACGAAGAGAAGGGTTGTCTCATAAAAGGAGGCCCTCAATTTTTAAATCTATATCAAGCAATAAATATTGATAACAGCGAAGAAAACGGAAGGTAAATAAGGGAAACAGAAGAACAAACATACCCTAGTAGCAAGATAACTGCAGACCATATCCGACCGCGTGCCGAAGCGCTGGCTAATTTGACGCCAGCCGTGAACTAATCGGCTGGCGGCGCTGCTGCGCTTCTTGCTGGCATTAGGCATTATTGACATTAGGCTTTATGAGAAATTCAAATAAAAAATGAAGAATTGATGAAATAAATAAGTTTAAGTGATTTATAGTACGCGCCAAAGAAATTAATTATTGTAAAGAAGTTTGTTTTGCATTGATATAGAAGGATATGGAGCTAATAGATGCGTAGTTCCAAAATGCAATTCGGGCTACGAATCCTCATTGGAAAAAGTACACCTTTTTTCTGCTCCCAAAGAGAGAAGTTCGAAAATTATATCTAAGATATGTGGAACTTTATCTGGAGCATGGTTCAATGGGATAAAATATAATATTTTGCGAAAACAAATGTTCAGACCGCCTAAAATATATGTATTGTAACCCTTTTCCCAGCCTCTCAAAAGGTAAGCTGGGAATCGTTACCTAAATGGTCGCACTAGCGCCGGTACAGAAAAGTAAAAAAATTAAAAATTGCACTTACCGTGCTGTCGGGCGCCAGACGCCTACTCGACGTCACTCCAAATTATTTCAGAAATTTTCAACGATAATCATGCAAAATTAATTTAAATCACCTTAAACTAGTTCAAGGAGAGGGATTCGTGAGGGCGAGAAAAGTACTTTAAAAGTTAATGTTGAAGAAAGTTAATGTAAAATTTAATTAAAGTTAAACCATAGCGATTACATGAATGTTGGCCTTTGAATTTGTACAAAAGGAATTGAACCTCCGAACCATGATTTCATAACCTCGAAAACTCTTCGGTCTACCGAAGATTTATAATCCCGAGTTTTGCATTAGAAAATTCTATTCACTACACTAAAAGAGCTTAACCTAAATTTATATAAGATATTTCCTACTAAAACTGGCTTAATCCTAACATCTCAAATTAAATTGCTCTAACATAACGGGTCCAAAGCACCATCATGGCGTCTGCCCGCTTTAGTCCGAATACCCTCCTAATTTAACATTTTATCTAAAACCCAACTAAACCTCTATATTCCTCACTTCTAATTCCATAAACGCTCAACACTTTTACTCACAAACCGAAACAAACAAAGCTAAAAGGAACGGATAAAATGACGCCTACCTGAAGTCCAGAATCCAAGAGTATCCTTTAGTATAAATTTACGCCAGTCCGGCAAAATGGACTCGTCTGGCAAGCAAGCGACAATTTCCAAATACGTCTTTCCAAAAACTCCTTGCAAGTCGATGGCCGACACGAAACTGAACTCCTGCGTCCTCTCTCCTTGCCGGTTCCTTCCCGCTCGCGTCAATTTCTCTGTCCAGACGGTGCTGCCCTCTTTCATGATTTCCGGGACTCGGGTCGATGGAATCTGGGCCGTTCCGGTATTTGGAATGCCGGCCGGCCCAAGATGGATTCTTCCTCGTGTTGACAGACATCAGGTCCAGCATGGCCTGATATCTCGACAATACTCCTTTCGTCTAAGATTAATTTCAGGAGTCTGTAGTTTTCTCCGAGTGGGCCCCGTAATGCTGTGTAGTGTAACGCGATCGTGGATGAGTGTGGTCAGCTTGGCCGAGTGAGGTGGTGCGTAGGCGGAGTCGTGTGTTTTGTGGACAATTGGAGTCTGTGGCAGTGTTTTTCCCTGCCGGATTTTCTTCAATTATACTAAAAGAACTCGGGGATTCCTGAATTATTGCAGGACGTCACCTTCCTCCTTACCTTACTACTCCAGGTGTCTACTCTAACCTATTAGGTAATAATCCTTTACAATTATTTAGTCTCTAGTTCCCTAAACTAATCTATCTGGTACTGATTCTTCTCAAAATGTACAATATAAATTCACTCTCATCCCTTCAAACTAAAGAGCAATTTCGCTTTCATGAGTAATAACTTAATTTCTAATACTATCTTATTTCTAAATTTGAGCTTGTTCCGGCCATGGTAAAATCGCGGTCAATATTAACTTTATTTAATAAATCATAATAGCTGGGGGAAGGATCCGTAACGGAGGAATAGCCACCACGTTACAACACCCCCTCCCAGACTGACCCGTGTGTCCCAAGACCAGCAGGCGTCACCAATCCGACCTTCAGACTGTTCTTCAAGTTCAAGAGCATAACAGTGTTGAGTGTCCCTTTTAACTGACCCTATGCTAATGTGCTATAACGGGGGATTGCAAACGATTATACAAAAAATTTTGTTTCGAAAATTATAGAGACAATTTATGACCAATAAATCGTTTGAAAAATAAGCCTGAACATTCCAGGTAACTTGTGGTAAATAAAACAAATTGATAATAATTGGTCTGCCACTTGTCAGATGTAGGGTTCCACTGTAGGAAATTGATTGTTGTTGTTTGATATGCTCTTGAAGGTAGTGGTTTCGTTTCACCTGTATCAATTTGATTCCTTGACATAGGACATAGCCGACTTTATATGAATAATAATTTAACTTTACTTACTAGACTGTGGTCATATATAATAAGTTTCAGACTCAAAAACAAAATGATGTTAAAACAAAATAAACAATAGTGTTTAATCCTAATACTGCAATTCGGCAGCTAAAGCAAAAGAAAAAGAAATCTTGAAGTTTACAACTGACTTGTTAGATTATCATGCTTCAATCCAGCAGCCAAAGTAAAATAAAAGAAAATCTCGAAGTTTACAACTAACTGTACACCCTAAAACTACACGAAAAGGCTTAAAACTAATTAGCGCCGGTGAGGCTTCCCTAAATTTCCACGAAAATGGCTTACGACTATTGAACGCCTGAAGGGCAACACAAAAACAGCTTAAAACTAAAGAAAAACGCAACCTAACGCACAAATCCCTAATCGTTTCTGGGATGGAGTCACTTCAGGATGGCATCCGCCAGGGTCTGAATGAGAGGGTGGTCGGAGTCTAAAGTCACTCGGTCTTCCGTTTACCGACATAATCTATAGCTGAAGACAAGGTATGAGTTCTGCGCCACACCACATCACCTACTTGGTAGCGGATATCTCGTCTGCAGCGATTATAGTACTTCGCCTGACGATCGGACGCTATATCCAAGTGATGTGCGACTAGGTCTCTAAGGGCTGACAATCGCTTAATTCTACATTCCAAATCCTCCACGTCTTCTCAACGTTTTTGCCAGTCTAGGCTCTCTACCGTAGTTTAAGAGCGCTGGTGACACACGAGTCGAGCTGTGAACCGCGGTATTATATGCAAATCGGAAATTGGGAAGATGTTTATCCCAGCTACGATGATCACCTTCTACGAAAGATGATATCATGGTTTTTAGCACACGATTAACCCTCCCAACCGGGTTAGCTTGAGCATGGTACGGCGTGGTAGTCGAGTGTCTAATCCCTAATTCCGATGCGGCCTTTGAAATTAATTTTTTCACGAACTCCGTGCCATTATCAGTGAACAGTACTTCTGGAGTTCCCCATCTAAAGATAACAGTTTCTTCGAATGCCTTTTGAACATTAGCGGCATTGGCCTTTCTTAATGGTAGGACCTCGATCCACTTGGTAAACATGTCTTGGAAAACCAAGACATACTGGTAACCAGAGCGACTGGTTGGAAACGGACCCATCATGTCCGCCGCTACCACCGACCAAGGTTGCTCGATTATCCGCTTACCCATCAGACCTACCGGACCTGCGTGGTCCAGCTTCATCTTGTGGCAAATTTGGCATGCTCGGACGTATTTGGCTAGGTCATTAAACATTCCGGGCCAATAGTAGAGCAGCGACAGACGTTGGAAACTTTTATCAACCCCCAAATGTCCGGAAGTCGTCGTGTCGTGTGCCTCGCTAATGGCCTTACTGCGGTTCTCTAAAGGTAGGACCAGTTTCCAGGCCTCTAAATCAGGCAGTAATGGATCAGTGAGATGGTAAGGGCGATGGCAGTAGAGTCTATTACCCTCCAATTTCCAATCTGGAAATTGATATGGCATCTCTTGGACCAATTTGGTTCTTCGGGTATACCAAAGATTATGAGTCTCGCCAATGGCATATACCACTTCAGAGTCCGGCTCAAACATGCGCGATAGCGCGTCTGGTACATGGTGAAAGGCACCTTTTCTGTGTTTCGCCTTAAAGTCGTATTGTAACAACTTAAGGGCCCATCTACTGCTATGATCCGTGATCACTACGAAGTGGTATCCCTCCGAATAAGGTCTAAACTTTTCTACCGCCCATACCACCGCTAAGCATTCCTGCTCCGTCACGATGTAGTTTTTCCGGCGCCTTGCATGGAACGACTAGCAAAGGCTATGACGTGTTCCACGCCATCTTGTATTTGGGTGAGGACGGCTCCTAGGCCCGTACTGCTTGCGTCCGTTTGTAAACAAAACGGGAAACTGAAATCTGGTCTGGATAGCGTGGGGGTGGAGATTAACGCGGATTTCAATTCTTGGAAGGCTTTTTTTCTGGTCTTCCCCCCACTCAAACCTCCGATTTTTCTTTAATAATTGGTGCAGTGGTTCTGCCTTTGAAGCGAAATCCTTTATGAATTGCCTATACCACGATACCATACCCAGAAATGGTCTAAGTCTGCGCAAGTTAGTAGGAACCGGATACGATGTTATTGGCTCAGATTTCTCTGAGTCACGATGCATTACCGTCTTATCTACCAAATATCCGAGATATCTTACTAGACTACAACCGAATTCGCTCTTATCGGGATTAACCGTAAGTTCGGCATTGATGATCACATCTAAGACTTTGTCTAACCAATGAATGTGTTCTTCAAAGGTTTCGCTGACTACAATAATGTCATCCATGTACGCAAATGCATGGGGTTCAAATTCTGGTGTTATCAGTCGATTCAGCAATCGTTGAAACGTTGCTGGAGCTCCCGATAATCCGAATGGCATCCGATTGTAATGATAAAGCCCCTTGCCCGGTACTGGGAAAGCAGCGAATTCCTTACATTCATCGGAGAGAGGAATCTGATGGAATGCCTGACTAAGGTTAATCTTAGAAATATATCGCGCCGATGAAAGCTTGTCCAAGATTGAGCTAATATTTCTAGTAGGGTATGCGTCTTTCTTGGCTACCTCATTTAATTTTCTGAAGTCGATACAAAGCCTATAATCTCCGTCAGGCTTCCTGATCATAACCTTAATGATTCTTCAACCTTAGGAGAAAGGCACCGATAAGCTTGCCTAATGGGAGCATGTCCTTGGTTGTCAATATGGTGTTCCACCATGTGGGTAGCAGGAAGCTGGCATGGGAGGAATTTTCCTTTTAAGAAAATCCTCTAAGTATTTAGCCTCGGAATGCTTTAATTCTTTTATGCCTGCGCAGGCTTGTACGGCTTCGCTCGGCAAAGAATTATTAGCAATCTCTGCGCGATTTTCCGATAATTCCGGCGATATGCTTGCTTTAGAACCAATTTCCTGTCCTTGATAAGTTCGCCAAATACCGTTGCCTATTCTCCAAATACGGGGCTTGAACCTAACGTCGAAATCGAACAATTCCGCAAAGTCGTGACCAAATAAAACTTCACAATCAAAAGTTGGTGCGAAACGAATGTGCAAGAATTTGCTTGAAACTAACAACTTAAGGGGTAAAATGGCTTGTCCGGCTGTTTCCTCGATCACCTCGTTAGGGTGCATAATACCCGGACGTGGTTGATCTGCTAATTTCTCTAATAAACTCGAAAATTTTCCAAAGGCCGGCTTACCCATGTAGGTGCAGCACGAGCCTGGATCAAAGAGTCCGTGTAGTGATCGACCATCGACACTAACAGTAATAAACAGGCGCCGCTCATCAAGTACCGTATTGACTTGATCTAACGAAATTTAAATATTGGCCGGGTTGGCCACAATTGTGGCAGAAAACCTTTTTAGGTTTGGAGCAGGCACGGGAAAAGTGTCCTTGCTCATTACAATTCCAACAGCTGCCGCGCCCCCCTCTTGAAGTGCCACCAGCGGTAGTGCATCTTAAGGGGGCTGGCGCTTGAGGATTCGCACTTCTCCCATTTGGGGCCACCGCAGCAGTCGACAAATTCGATGCTTCAACAGCGTGTGTACCCTCTGGAGGATAGCAGAAATTAGCTGGCATCATTTGTGCCTGAGGAAAGCCGGTGTAATACCCATAATTAAAATAAGGTGGATAAGCGCCAAAAGCAGGATGTGTACCGAAAAAATGTGGTACAGATGGAGTATGTACCTCTAGAGGGCTTAGTACAGCACACGTGCTTCTCGAGGTGGTGATTGGATTAGTGTTATTCGAGGGGCAGCAACCCCTTCCGATTTTCCCGCCGTGTTACGGTAGGCAAATTCGGGCAAGACGCTATCTTGGGTAGGTGGACGGGGTAGATATGCTTTGCATATCATCTTGGATGCTTCGAACCTTTCGTCAGTATCTTCCAATTCCTCAAAAGAATGATACTCCGTTTTAGGAAGGGCTTCTAAATATTTCGCATTTAAATTATTTATTGCCATCTGCAATTGTTCCCTTTCCGACAACGGAGGATCATAGTGTTGAAAAATTAGGCGAATGTTAAGCAGATAATCTGCAATAGATATCTACGCCTGAATGCGATGGTAAACTGCCGCCATGTCTCCCACCTTTCCCGGTGGAACATATACCAATGTTGAGCAGGTGGTTTCAACAAAAACGGGAGCGCTCTACAAAGATCCTCGTCCGTTAAGGAACTGCCTCTTCTACATTCCTCGATTTGAGTCAGGAATTCCTCCGCACTGCTATCACGCTTTCCGCCGTAGCTGATGTTCCACTTTCGCACTATAGGATGAATATCATCCCTACTTTGCTGACCTAGACCTGTTGGTAATCTGCTTACTGGGTTAGGAGAGGACATTTGAACTCTCGAAAGATCATCCAAATGTCGGTAGGGGATATTATCCGTGCGAAATGGATCATCAACCGGTACGAATGAATCCAAAAATGGATTAGTATTCGGCAAAGTGGCCGTTACATAGCTCGCATTCGAATGAGTTTCCCCTTCTCGACGTCTCGAGAAACTTTGAAAACTCATCGAAGGCAAGTCATTATCAAAGCCACTTGCTGGAGTGCGATCAGCAGCGAAATAAGTCATTCAGACCCCCGTCGACTGTAGTACTTCCGGAAAGGCTAAAGGGATCATTGTAGAGTGACTCGCGAGGGTATACAATGGTGCAGTATGCGCGTATGGAGAGAACGTAACCACGTTCGTCAAATTACGTGCAAACGTTACACTGCCAACATTCTGTGTTGGCGTGAACTGGGGTTCTATAACCGGAAACGCATTATAATTTGGTGAGACACCCGTTGTCTGGTCACGCGACGTTGTCGTAGGGGCATTAGTAGTCGATGGTGGGGATGTCGTATCGACAGTACGCGTAACGTCTCGTGCATATGACGACAATGCTGGTGAAACCTAACCAGGCGCTACCTCATCGCCATATCATACCCGTCGGCATTGAGTTTCAGGTATTCTAGGGTCTCGCGAAGTGCGGTATCCGATAACGAACTGGCCCAATTCATAATAGTATCGGCGGTTTCCCCCCACAGCCTATCGACCTTGATGGTAGAATTCTCCATATTGAGAAACTTTGCTGAAAATTCCCTATTCTGTTTCAATAATCGCGAAATCCTAAAAGGTCTTTCCAAAATCACGAAACTTTCACGAAAATCTTTAAAATCGCTAAAAATTCCGAAAATTCCGTACCTTTAGACCGAATCCCGAGTGTGTTCACGAAATTCCGAAAACTCGTTCCAAATAATCCTGAAATTCCTATAAATTCCGATAAATTCACGAAAACCCTAAAAGATTTCGAGATTTACGATTATTTTCTGTATATAACATGATCTAAAAATTCTAATCATTCTTTAAATTAATTATATTTTCTTATGACTTTTAAAATGATTAAAAATAATATAAATAGTTGTGAATTCGGAGTGTCTAAGGGTGATTGCCAAAAATTTGACCACTTTAAACCCCACTCATTTTCGACTTTTCCTTCGAATAATATCTTTCTTCTAAAATTATTTCAGTAAAGTGCTTATATCAAAGCACAACTCAGTAAAGTTTCAAAGTTTTAGACTTCGTTTAAAAATTAAAAATATGAAAGTACGAAAAATGGATTGTCAGGCAACTGTCCCAAACTAAAAATTTTGAAATGAAAAATTAGTGAATAATATTAACACCATGTGTTTTAAATAATTGAAATTCACAAATATCATTTATATTGAATTTAAAAGGATAAAAATCAAGAGTGGAGTTCAATATTTTAGAGTTAAAGAGTGTAAAAATCACATCAAAGTCAGTCTCAAAGGAGTTTCGTCTTGTCATGCTGCATTTTTATTTTAATTTTAAACTCGAAAAGTAAATATTTATAATGCTGACTAAATTTTTTAATTTTACATTAAAAAAATTTGTGGTATATATGTATGTGGTATATATGAGTATGCTCTTTTTACTTCCTTGATTTTGTTCATGAAATTACAAGTCAATTTATTTAACCTTTTATAAACTTGTTCTCTTAACAGTAAAGATGCATTTTGTCAAATTTAAATACACCAACAAAGTTATAAAAAAATTTGGGACACCTTGAAAGTTGTATAAAATTACAATATTTGTAGACTCGTAGCGAGGCTTTGATATGATTTTTAACTTGGAATTGTTAAGAAGAATTTATGAGGATATTGAGAACAGATTTATGAAAAAAATGTTAATTATTTTTTAAACTATAGTTTTGACGCGATTACGAAAATGATTGAAAAAGAGAAATTTCAGTTCAACAGCAGCTTTTCTCCGATCCTGAAAAATTTATGGCAGCTAAGTTAAACTCAGAGTAGCTTACTGTTAAAGGCTTAGGGCTTCCAGATGCCGGCTCGACCATAAAGGTTCCTGCTACAGGCCCAAACCTGTAACTCAGCACATTTCCCCAATTTTTTTCGCACTTTCTGGGTAACCAACTAATTTTTTTACAATACACGCACCCTAAGGGGATACTTGACTTCAATGAGTTGAATAACAGAGTCATAACACTAAAACTGCCATCTAGGTTAAATCTCAGGGCTCGCTTCAAGTTTCCTTGTAACTTTTCAGTTTTAATTCGTACATTAGGAGAAAACTTCAAAATACTTTACAACGTACTAAAAATAATTTTATTTCAAAATAAAAAAGTATGTAGTTATTTGTTTCTACGAGAGAACGAGTTGGCTTCGACGCGGGTCCAAAATTCCAAAATGTATATTTTTGGGCCACCCTAGTACAGGCCCATTAATCATTTTCCTATCACGAAATTCCTATAATTTTTTCGCGATTATAGGAAAAATCACCGGAACATAATTATGGAAAAATAGTTATAGAAATGAATAATATTGAAATAAATATTCCAAAAAGTATAAGATACTCATAGCTTTTAGGTTTCATTATACCCACAATCTAAATGAAGCTTGTTTCAAATATGTAAAATTTTATGTACTTTTGTGTGAGTATACTTCAAAATAAATTATTAATTTATACTTTCCTCTACTTTTTGCACTAAGTATTTCAATATTTTATTAATAATAATTCCCATCATTATTTTCCAATAATTGAGAAAAAATTATAGGAAAATCATAACTAGGCCTATAATGATTTTCCTATAATACTTTTCCATGAAAGGTAACATTAAGACTATATTTCTCATTACGTGTACAAAAAAGACGACTGTCATCATGTATTGCTTTATAATCAATTACCATAAAATCAACTGAGATGCCTTTAGAAAACTCAAATTCATAATTGCTTCATTTGGTTTTAACATTCAATTTTTATTACATAATAAGCACCTGTCGTTCAATTTTTTAAAGGAATTTATAAGTTCCTTTAAAATCCGTAATTGTGCCAGTATTGAAAAAAATTAGATTGAAGTCGAACTTTTTAATTCTGTATCACACTTTCATTTTCAACTGTTCGTTATTTATGGATCCTATTTTTTTATTTATTATTACTACTACACTTTAAATTTATATAAAATATAAGAAGCGCATATATATATATATATATATATATATATTTGTTCATAATATAATGAATATATTTCTATTTTTTAAACCTTATAGTTTAAAAAATTGATTTTATATTACAGAGAAATTTTTTATTAAGGATTTTAAGCACTTATTCCAAATTTCTTTTAGAACACGTATACTTGTTTATGCATTATTTTTCTATATCTTGGGAAGTTTGAACAGATTTTGTATATTTAAAATAATGTTTATACAGCTGCGAATAAATTATAAAAATTTGCAGGCCATTTCTTGTTCAGAAAATATTCTTTTATCAATTATTTAATTATTTTGCCCTTATAACTACCCTAGTAGCAACGTCTGCCTTGTATGACAAAGGCCAGTCAGGCTCAGCATCTGCTCCCCCTGGTCGACCAGACTGGCGGGAGAAAAGATCAGACCAGACGAAAAACAGAATCTGGTAGATAAAGGAACCAGATTCTAGTATGTAGTTTAAACACTAGTAATTATAATGTAGAATATAATTAATGAAATTGAAAATCTAGCAATCGGAAATTTGAACGATTCACAAGTATGAATAAAAATTTAAGCATGTAAGCTTATACGACAGCAGGTTCTGTTTTTAATATTTCAGTGTGTCTCCTGGAATGTTGTGACGTCTCCGCAGTATATTCTCCCAGAAAGGGCTGAAATATAGTGTAAAACTATTACAGAAGCCTATTTAGTACCATTTAACATTATTTTAATTTTGTCCGGTGTATATCATGAGCAGTCTGGGTCAGAATCTGTTATACCAGACTCGGGTGCCAGAACAGCAAGCCAAAGCGAAACCAGCCAGACGCCAGGCTGCACACAGATTCTTCCTTTTCTGGCGCCCAGCTTGCGCTAGTCTGCAGTTATCTTGCTACTAGGGTAATGCATTTGTCAGCAAGAAGCGCAGCAGCGCCGCCAGCTGATTAGTTCACGGCTGACATCAAACTTTAGCCAGAGCTCCTATGCAAAATTCGGGTCGGTCGGATAGGGCTGCTGCAGACTGGCGCATCTGGGCTCCAGAAAAAGAAGAATCTATTCGCAGCCTGGCGCCCGGCTGGTTTCGCTTGGGCGTGCTGTTCTGGCACTAGAGTCTGGTGTAGCAGATCCTGGCCAGACTAGTCATGATATACACCAGACAAAATTAAAATAACGTAAAATGGTACTAAATAGGTTTCTGTAATACACTGCGGAGACGTCACAACATTCCAGGAAACACACTGAAATATTAAAAACATAATTTGTTGTCATATAAGCTTGCATGCTTCCCTACTGAAAAACTCGACGTCGGATCCTATGTCGGATCCTAATAGTTTCCTACGTCGTAGCCGACGTCGTAACCCACGTAGGATCCTACGTCGGATCCTGATAGTTTCCGACGTCGGAAACGACGTAGCAAACGTCGTCGAGTATTGAGATCGTTTCCGACGTCGGAAACTATTAGGATACTAATAGGACCCAACGAGATTTTTAAAGAAAATAAAATGTTTATGGAAAACTGTTTCATACTTAACTCTCAATTTATAGAAAAACAATAAACGAAACTATAATATACACTATATATTTATTTTATTTATTTATATAGTGTATATTATATATAGTATAGTATATACTATATACATAGGCGGCAGAGAGGAACCAGTCGCAGGAGTAAGGGCAGACCGATGAACCGGGAAAGACTCGCTAGCACGAGTAACACGGGATCTAGAGAATTCCTAGCTAGGTGGCGTTCAAAGAGTGCAGGGACAGATTCTGAAATTGAGAAATTGGAGGATAGCAAGAGGGATAGAGAAGAAGGAGAAGCAGAGGGGGTGGAGGATAAGCTCACAAAGAGAAGCAAAATAAAGACACCAACAGAGAGTCCCAAAGTAGGAGGGGATAATATAATAGAAAATCTGATAAGGGAACTAAGATATGAAATGAATAGAGGGATAGAAGAGGTGAAGAAACAGGGGAGTGGTATGGAGGGGATAATACTGAAAGTAAAAGAGAAGTGGGAGGAGTGGGAAACTTGCTGCAAAGAGGAAAAAGGAAAATAATTGTGAGGGCCAGGGGAGAGGAGAGGAAAAAGAAGGGGAGGGGAACTTAAGAGAGGAAAATGAGAGAATGAGATATAGATTGCTAGGACTAGAGAGGAAAATGGAGGGGAACGAAAGAGAAAAGAAAAAGAGAAACGTAGTGATCAAAAGAATGCAAGTGGAAAGCGAGAAGGGAAGGGAAGAGTTAGAGAAACTTATGGCAGACATAGGGGCAAATGTTAGGGTGGAGGATATAAAGGCGGTGGGCAGTAAGCTAGAAGGAAAGTCTAGGGTCTACGTCGTCAAACTAGGAAGTGATGAGGACAAGAAAGAGGTGATGATGAAAAAAAAGGAGCTCAGGGGAAGAAAGGAAAGAATTGATGAAGATATGACATGGAAGGAGAGAAAGAGAAGATGGGTAATTGAAGAAAGAGCATGGGAGGAGAGGAGAAGAGGGAGTAGGGTAAGAATAGGGAGAGACAGATTGTGGATGAATGAGACAGTTTGGATATGGGATGAAGAAAGGGAGGGCTTAAAAGCAGGAGAATGGTCACAGGGTAGAAGGGGAGAAGAAGGGAGTAAGAAAGAGGAGGAAGTGATGGGGTTTGCAGAAGACACAAGGAAATGAAAGAGAGGAAAAGGTAAAGAGGGGGTGAAAAGGGGATAAAAGTAGCCTTCTGGAATGTGTCAGGATTAAAAAATAAGGATAGAGGTTTCTGGGAGGAGCTAAATAAATGGGACGTAATAATGATGAGCGAAACGTGGGTTAATGAGAAGGAATGGAAGGTTCCTCAAAGGAACATACCAAAAGGTTACATTTGGACAATGCAGGAAGCAAGAAAGGAACATGAGAGGGGAAGGAGACTGGGAGGCATGGTGTCAGGGGTGAGGAAAGAATTGGTAATAAAACTGAAAGAAGGACATAATGAGCCAGATATGGAGGGTACTATAGCCAGGAGAATAAAAGTTGGGAGAGTAAAAGTGGACGTGGTGTGCGTGTACAAAAGAAGAGGAAAAGAGGATGGATGGAAAATATTAAGAAGATGGATGGAGGAAAAAAAGGAAGAGCTAGTGTTGATAGGTGGTGATCTGAACGCATGGACAGGGGAATTGGGGGGAGAAGTGTTTGATGAGGAACATGAAACATTTATCAGAAAATCGAAACACCGAGAAGTAGACAGAGAAGGCAAAATACTCTTGAATATGGTCGGAGAAGCAGGATGGTTCATATGTAACGGAAATATAAGAGGAAATGAAGAGGGGGAGTTGACGTTCGTAGGAAAAAGGGAAACAGTGATTGATTACATCCTGGCTGAAGAAAGGACAAGAAAGATCATAGATAAAATGGAAGTTGGAAATGAGATAGGTTCGGAACATTTCCCGGTAATTGCGACTCTAAAACGCGAAGGAGGGAAGAGAGGTAGAAGAGAAAGAAATAGGGTGACAGTGGATAATTCTAAGATGGGTAGATGGGGAGGGGAAAAGCTCAGAGAATACAAAGAAAAGATGGAGAATGGGACTGAAGTAAATACACAGGAGGAAGATGTGGACAGGTTGGTAGCAAAGTAAAGGGAAAGGATAGAGGTGATAAAGAGAGAGGTAAGGCCGCAAGAGGTGCAGGATGGAAAGAAGAAAGGATGGTGGGATGTGGAGTGTAGGGAGAGTAAGTAAAATATGAGGGAGTATCTAAAAAGATGGAGAAAAGGAGAGCTGGAGAAAAAAGAATACAATAAAAGGGAAAAAGTGCATGAGAAGTTATTGGACGAAAAGAGACAGGAGGCAAAAAACAGATATAAGGAAGAGGTAGAGAAAGCGGTAAGGGAAGGTAGGGAGTGGGAAATAATAAACAGGGAAAGAGGAAGAAGGAAAGGTATAAATGAAGAAATTGAGATGAGTGAATGGTCAGAGTATTTTAATAAGCAGTTAGGAGGAGTAGAGAATATGGTAAGAGGAGAAGGCAGGAAAAGAGTGGAGGAGGAGGAGGATGCAGAAAATGAGATAAGTAGAGAGGAGGTAAAGGAGGTGATAAAAAAGCTCAAAAAAGATAAGGCTACAGGAGAGGATGGCATAGAAAACGAGGCTCTGAAATATCGAGGAGAGGGGGTGCAGGAAGAGATATGGAGAATATGTAATAAGGTGTGGAAGGGATAAGGGTGGCCAAAAGGATGGAGAACAGGTTTGATAGTACCAAGAATCAAGAGAGGAGAGGGTAAAAAGACAGAGGAATACAGAGGAATACAGAGGAATCACACTTATGTCGGCGGGATATAAAATTTATGTAGAAATAATAAAGAAAAGGCTAGAAAGACTGGTAGAGGAAAAATGGATTATACACATAACCAGACGGGCTTCAGGAAAGGGATGGGAACAATCGACAATGTTTTCGCACTTAACTACCTGGTGAGCAGGAATTTAGGGAGGATGAAGGGAAAGTTGATAGCACTCCTTGCGGATTTTATAGCAGCTTTTGATTCGGTAAACCCTAGAAGAGAGGGAAGTGGACAAGGGGTTAAGAGAAAGGATCAAGGAAATTTTCATGGAGACCAGAGCGAGGGTGAGAGTAGGAACACAAAAAGGAGAGCCTTCCTGGACGGGAAGATTAGTCAGGCAAGGTTGTCTACTCAGTCCGCTTTTATTTGGTATCCTGTCGTCAGACCTAGCACAGAAGTTAGAAAGGAAGGGTAAGGGAGCCGCGATCCTGGGTAATAGTAAAATATACTCTCTCGCGTATGCGGACGATATAGTTTTGTTAGCGGAAGAGGAAGGAGGATTGAAGCTAATGATGAGAGTTTTCGAAGACTACGTGAGAGAGAAGGATCTAACGGTAAATGTAGGGAAAACCAAAATTGTTTATTTCAGAAATAGGAAAAGTAAAATAGAATATGAATGGAAGATGAGTGGCGAGATTGTAGAACTAGTCGAGGAGTTCTGCTACCTTGGCTTTTGGTTTGAATCTGGGGGAGGAAATGAGTTGCAGGTAAAAAAGAGGCTTGAGAGTGCGAGTAAAATGATGTGACAAGTGTGGGGTATAGGTAAGAGAAGATTCAATGATGACTGGAAGACGAGAGTTTGGATGTTTGACGTGATAGTGTGGTCAGTAATGAGCTATGGAGTAGAGATTTGGGGATGGAGGGAATACAAAGGGATAGAAAGTGCACAGGAAAGGTTCTTAAGATGGGTAATGGGAGTGAGTTGGAGTTGTCCAGGGTATGTGTTGAGAGAATAACTAAGTAGAGAGAAAATGGTAATAACGCAACTAAAAAGAGCGTGGAATTTCGAAGAGAAGCTAAAAAGGGGGGAGGGTAGTAAGATAGCGCAAGCATGTCTGAGGGAAATCCAAACAAGAGAGGAGAGGGGCAACATGGAGCGATCGAAATGGGAGGAGGGCAGAATGCAGATGAGAAGAAAATGTGGGTTAGGAGAGGCAAATAGAGAGTGGCAGCAGGTAGAGCAGGACATGATAGTAGAACAGAAAGAAGAGAGATGGGATAAAATCGTGAGGTCGAGATATAATAAATGGTATAGGGTAGTTAAGGGCGAAACAGAGCCAGAATATTTGAAGAAGGTAAAAAAAGAGAGCAAATGGAACCTAGTGATCAGGTTCAGAATGGGTGAAGGGATGAGGGAATGCAGATATTGGGAGAATGAAGAAGAGAGAGCATGCAGAGTGTGTGGGTATGAACTGGAGACATGGGAGCACGTGTTAGAGAGATGCACAGGGGATGAAACCGGAGGAGAGAGCGTGAATGATAGAGTAAGATGGATTTTGGATGAAAATGTTCAAGGTGAGAAAGGGATGAGAAATCTGGAAAAACTAAGAGACAGGGCAGGTGGCAGGAGTTAGGGTTGAGCCAAAAGGGGACTTCAAGAAATTGAAGTTAAAGATGTAGAGTCGGAAATTGAAATTGTGAGCTGAATGTGGCTCAGGCGAGAGAAAACGGAAGCCCCTGGAGGCACGATTAAGAACATAGGATAGGCATAGTTGTAAAGTAGAATTAAGACGTCGAATTTGTAGTAGTAAGGTAATATTAAGTAGTCAGTAAGCTATTTTTGTGAACGATGTACAGGGAACGGAGCCCTCAAACCCGTAAAAGGGAGAGTAAATAAACTTACAACATACATACATACATATATATATATAGTGTATATTATATTATAGTTTTGTTTATTGTTATTCCATAAATTATGCATTAAATATGTAACAGTTATTATTCCATAAACATTATTTTTTTTTTAAATCTCGTTGGATCCTAATAGTTTCCGACGTCGAAAACGATCCCAATACTGGACGAAATTTCCTACGTCGTTTCCGGCGTCGGAAACTATGAGGATCCGACGTAGAATCCTACGTGGGTCACGACGTCGGCCACGACGCAGAAAACTATTAGGATCCGACGTAGGGTTTTTCAGCAGAGTTGCATGTTTGGTCATACTATTGAATCGGTCAAATTTCCGATTGCTAGATTTTCAATTTCATTATTTATAATCTACATTTGTAACGGGTCTGAAGAATCACTTTAAATACTTTTTATGGTATCTGAACTATATAGCAGGACTTCTTTATTGTAAAAGATCTTTGTCGGTCAGATATACCAAACGGACTGACTGCCCCACACAAGGGAAGCAGTGGCAACGGGCCCCTCCTTCTAGGACTCGAAGAGTGGGGAGGATAGAAGATCCTTTGACATTCCTGTTACAATCCCCTTCTTAGATTAGGTTTAGTCTCTGAACCCTCTTTCTAGATTTTATTTTAACATCAGTAGTCTTAATTCTACGATCTACATCTTTGATCTCTGTATTAGGTGCAGTAGGAGCGACAGTGTAATGCACTGTTGGTGTTGCGGTCACCTGGGTTTTTACGCAAAATATACAAATGTTTTTAGGAATACATTCACGAAGTCGGGCGGAGATTCCACATTTTTAACACATACAAACTATGATTGCAGCAATTGCTGTACATCCTAAGTACTACAGCCAACTGGTGGCCTGTTCTGTACAGGTTTGCGTTCTTCTGTCTCTAGTGACCTTATCTATTGCACTTTCGATTTCTTCGACTGATTGTTTTAAATTATTCAAATTCAGAGGCCTAATTTCCTGTGTCAACGGTATTAGCTTATCTTTTATAGAATCAAATTCTTTGCCGGTATACGGTAATGAAATATTTTTGCTATAGCTTATTTCTCTTGTTATTGTGTCGGTAGAGCTTAATTTTAATATAATATTTAATCCGTTCAATATACATTTGTCTTTACTCACAATCTTCGTAGAGCCCTGGATATTAATTTTATCATGACCTGATTCACACAATGCATCAACGTCTAGTGGTTCGTGGGGTATTAAAATGTATCCATTCATAAGTGGTATAAAAAGATATTCATAATTTTAAAGGGGGAATATTTGCACTCATCCTTGATTGTCTTTACATTCATCCGTAATATGGTATTCTCGCAGCTATTAGTTTCTGACATTAGATATGTGGGTTGCGTTCCTTTACAAATTTTCATCTGACCATAATTTTTACATAGTTCTAATATTGTTTTATCGGTAGGTACGTATGTAGGGCGCCCCTGTCCCATCAGTAGGTATTTGTAGTCAGGAATTATGGCAAGGGAAACTGAACCAATTTGTTTGGGAATAGGAATTAAGTGTTAATTTTAATAAATTTCGGTTTCTGGGATAGAAATGTGGATGGAATAAACAAATCTATTCTTTGTGATAGCCACGTTGACTGTCGAGACGTCGACGATATGCTGGAAGTTTGTCTGTTTTAAAGGAATGGTGTATTTGACGTTGAACTTTTCTTCGAATTCTTTCATCTCCATTATCAGATTTGCTGGTGTTAGGAGCTGAGGATGGACTATTCCGTTTTTTCCGTCATTTATCGCATTTATCAGTAAGTTGATGTCTTCACCCAATTCATCAACTATCATCATGCAAACCGTCATTTGGTTTGAGATGGCTAGAATTTTAGTATTTCTGTTTATTCCGTTAACTATTTGATTGATGCGATTATTATTCTCTCGGCTGTGTATTTCAAGTGTCTTGAAATCGGTAGAGGCTGAATTCAACAATACTTTTATTATCTTAGTTTGATTAGAAA
Organism: Andricus quercusramuli; assembly: GCA_932178445.1. Taxonomy (NCBI): domain Eukaryota; kingdom Metazoa; phylum Arthropoda; class Insecta; order Hymenoptera; family Cynipidae; genus Andricus; species Andricus quercusramuli. Next base: position 7,107 of record CAKNXH010060756.1, on the reverse strand, counting down.
TACTTTGTGACATGACTTTGTTGTCATTGAACAGTTTATCTAGCTCTTCGTTGATATATTTCATATCGCTTTCCCTTAGAATACCAAAAAGTGTTTTCGATACATCGCCTATGAAGTTAATAAACCCTCTTTTAGCCCGCGTTTTGGCTAGAAGTTGGTTTAAAAGATTTCTCTGATTGTTTAAACGCTGTATTCTTGATTTTATTAAATTCAGCTCAAATTGTTCTAAACAGTCATCACATTGATGTGACACGGATGCGAAGATGTGTTGCAATGATTCGTATCGCTCGTCTATTTCGTTGGTCTCTACTGCCAGTATCATATTCCAGGTATCGTGATAGAGTTGAGCCTGCCCTAATTCTTCCGAGTAAATAGTTACCCCGGTTAGGTCAGTTGTGATGACCTCAGCCGATATGATCTTCAATATCCATAATAAGATTAGGGCCGCTTGTCGTTAAACAGGATTGTGTAATTATTGTTCTCCTGCCTCTCTGTAATTACTGCTGGGCCCTTCCAGGAAGGAGAAAGTTTATTCTCTGGATGGTTATTAATAAACTTGACCAGGTCCCCAGGCTCGAAGATACCTTGTGGTATCGAGATTTTTGAATCTTGTAACTTTTTGTATTTGATTTTTTTATCTCTGTTTTTTCTTTTGCCTTTTGGAGATAGTGTTCATGCTTTCTTTTCCATAGATTAAGTAATTTCTCGTACCTCACATTTGGCGTGGTACTTAACATCGAGGGCAAATTTGAATCTCTACCAAAGATCAGTTGAACGGGTGAGTATCCGATGCCTTCATGTTTCATAGTATTGTATGCCATACAAATTATTTTTAAATTTTGATCCCATTCAGTGCTATGATCTTCGATGCTGGTTTTCAGTAAATTTTTAATAGTCGAGTGGGCTCTTTCGAGTGCTCCATTGCTTTGTGGATGATAAACTGTGGTTTTGATGTGCTTAATCCTGAATAGATTCTCAAAGTCTGTACCAGTTCAGATACGAAGTTTTGTCCCTGATCTGTTAAGATATTCTTTGGTGCTCTGAATAGATATATGTAGTGGTCGAATAACCCTTCTATAATGCTTTCAGATGTTGCCTTCTTAAGAGGTATCAAGATTAAGTACTTTGTGAGCATATCTTGGATGCTGAGAATATACTCGTTTCCTGAAAGTGTCAAGGGTAAAGGTCCGAAAATGTCCATGGCTATTTTATCGTTGGAGGTTGACAGGCTTATCTGGAATAATTGCTGGACATTGTCTTTTAATTCTAACTGTTTTGTGTAGTTGACAAACGGGACATCGTTTGATGTAGTGGATGATTTCTTGTTCCATATTTTTCCATTCTCCAAGTGTTCTAGCTCTTTCAATGGTTTTGTTCTCCTCAAAATGTTGTGCCGTAATATATCCATGTAATTCCTTTATAATTTCCCATTTTTCTTCTTGAGTGAGCTCTGCTCGTGACCTATGAAGTGGTAACGTGTAATTGTTAGTTTAGAGGCCATGGTCTCTCGGTTTATTCTATCCAATACCTCCAGCCATTTAGCCTCGTTAAATTGAGGTAGTTTATATTGAGATGTATCCTGGATTCCTTTCCTTTCTTTGGATATAGTGCACCAGAGATTACCTCCGGCGTTAGGTTTAACATTTTCTCTGCTACGCATTCTGTTTGTGATGTATTTTTTTTATTCTCTTAACAAATTTTCTCTCCCATCCGTTAATCCTTCCTCATCTGAGATAAGTTGATCTGCATCCATGAGACGGCGAGAAGAACTTGTTGATGGTTTTGTTAACACATCTTCCTCTCTGGACGTACCGGCTGTTTCTTGTCCTATTAATTCCACCTTCTCTTCCTACATTCAGCTCAACTTCTTCTGCTGTATTTTGTAGAGAATCTTCTTCTTGTTGAACTGGAAATAGTCTAGATAGACAACCTGCAGCTTTATTTTCCTTTCCTTTCACGTGTTCGACAGTGTACAGATATTCTTCCAAACGTAATCTCCACCGTAACAATCGAGAAGAAGGATCTTTCACGTTGTGTAGCCATATTAACGCGTGATGGTCCGTTCGGATTGTAAACTTTCTCCCAAGAAGATACTGTCTTAACCTTTTGCATGCCCAAACTATCGCTAATAATTCCTTTTCCGTTTTATTATAATTGATCTCGGCCTTCTTTAACGTCCATGATATGTAACAACAGGGATGGCCGTTTTGGGATAATACTGCGCCTAGTCCGTGATTAGATGCGTCTGTCGCTAAAGTGAATTTCTCTTTGTAGTTTGGAAATATCGAAACCGTTGCTAAGCATAATAGTTCTTTTATTTTTTCAAAAGATTCTTGACAATTCGTCGACCAGTCAAAAGGTGTCTCCTTTTGTGTTAGATTTGTAAGAGGCTTACAAATTTGAGAGACATTTTTTATAAATTTTCTATAGTACCCTGCGAGTCCTAAAACGCTCTGAACTTGGGTGACATTCTGTGGTGGTTTAAAATATCGTACTGACTTTTTTTTGGCGGAGCTAAGTTTAACGCCGTCCTCAGTTAACAAATGTCCTAAATATTCGAGTTCTGGGCGTAAATACTCGCACTTGTCAGGCTGAAGTTTTCACCCCGTTTCTCTGAGTCTGTCAAATAGGCTTACTAGGTTCTCGTTGTGTTCTTTTAAAGTTGAGCCGAATACGACAATGTTGTCAAGGTAAACAAAACATTTCCTTCCTATCAATCATCTCAGGGCATTCTCCATCATCCTTTGGAAAGTAGCGGGAGCATTTTTGAGTCCAAAGGGCATTCTGTTAAATTCAAAATGACCTTCAGATGTCGAGAAAGCCGTATATTTCTTTGATGTTTCACTCATTGGGATTTGGTGATTTCACGTCCCGAGCAATAGGCGAGGGTAGAATGGAAAATAGGAATAGAGAGAGACCAGTGTGCTGAGTATGTCAGACTGGTAAGACCTGACCAATTATTTGATTGTGGGTTTGTGTGTCACTTATCAGCCCTACGTGGACTGTGTCAGAGTACAGTGTTTAAAATGATACAGAGATGGTTGTTTTAAATAATTGTTTTATTATAAAGAATAAGAATAAAGTTAAAAGTTCTTAAAAGTTCTTAAAAGTCCTTATTGTTTGTAAAACACCGACGGAGTTTTACCGGATGAGAATTTGAATTTACTTGAAAGTAATTTATTAGTGAAAAGGTTTACGAACACTTTTTACTAGTGGTAGTGCGATACAGGGTCCTATAAGCAGGTACCCAATCCACACTTGAGTTTTTTTCGCGAACGTTTAACACTTCCGACTTTATTCGTAAAAGACTCACTTTACGACGACCGAAAGTCTCAGCCGAAGGGACTTAGTTCAAGACTCGAACACGAAAACTATTTCGAGTTGAACTTGAAAGTACTTGACTTATTCAGAGTGTTTCTTCGGTCACAATGAGTTAGAAGCCACGACTTTGTCAAAGCGATTCGTTAATCGTAGATCGAAGTGAACAGTATGACTGCCGAGAACGTAAGACAATTGACAAGTTTCACCTTTGGAATTGGCACGTATCCAACTTTTGAAATCGGCACGTTTCTAACTTTTGAAATCGGCCCGTTTCTATTAATAATATTACTCGTATCTAGTTCCGTTCAATGTTTGTGAGCGATGCTAGTGGGAAACTAATACTATTAAACGTTGAATGATTTATGCTATCGTCAGCAACCGTGGACAGCGGTCGCGCATCTCGACTCTTGACCTTTCAAGAATATGAATTCTACTACTTACTTAATTCAGACACTTTCGGTTACCGTCTTGTCTGACTTTACGCATGTTTCTCCACTAGGTGGGTTATACTTTAACAGTAACAGTGATATGACATTATGTTGATAAATTGTTATCTTAATTTAGACATACGCGTGTATTCATGTTCCCTATAGTTAGTTTTCTATTGGATTATTAGGAATATGCATACATTTGTATGTTGTTATTAAATATACTTAATTATCTTATAGCGGTAGAGTCTGCAATTACAATCTCTTATTAACCGAACGTATGCTAAGTTATCGGTGTTCTCTGAGTTCTTATCCCTTCATGGTTATACTTTAAGTATCTTGTGGTCTCTTTCTTACCGACCGTACTATAGTTATCATACCTAGGTTCAAACTCAGGGAAGATCGGTAACGCTATGGCTTGTGGTTGATGGAATTAGCCTTGTTACGTACCGTGAAACTTGTTGTCGATGTCTGTCAAACTATAATATTCAATCAATGTTTCGATACCTGGAGACTTCCACGAACTGCTGAATTTACTATTACGTTAAATTCGTTTTTATTAATGGGATCGTGATTACTGCTCTCGGACTGAGAGTACCATTGCTGCCATGTTTATTTCTGGGGGAGGGGAGATGACTTTAAGAAGAGACAAAGGTTTTTGTTGAATTTTTCTCTTGCACTTTTGAAATTATAAATAACTTAATTCAAATATATATATATATATATATAAACGATACACTTTTTTTGTACATTACCCCTTTGTGGTTTTAATATTACCACTTTCCAGGAAAATCAGTTTTAGAAGGAGAGAGAGAGATTCTTTTCTCCTTTTTCGATACTTTCCGTGAAACTTTCCGTCTTCTCTATTTTTCTTTCTGGGTAATTATAAATCAGAGTTTTTCTCAGAAATTTCCTCTCTCGTTTTGAGATTCGAGAGAAGAATATTTCTCCGTGATGTTCTTCACGGTATTCCGTTTCTTTTTCGCACTAGGCTTTAAACGGATTGGTCTGTATTTAAAAATTGTGCAAACAAACTCGCCGGGCGAGTTCCCTTTTCAAATTAGGAGTTTTACGTCCGCACGGCACTGATAGAATTGACGAACTATTAAAGAACCGATCCCGAACCGCAGACGGGCGATTATAACTTTGACTTTTTTTGGAAAAAGATACCGAGAGAAGAACTGTTTGCTAGTACGTTCTTCGTCAGACTGCGATTTCTTTTTAGCTCATCGGCTAGTGGTAAACTCGTTCGATGAGGATTTTTGATGATTTGGAATTTGAATGTACGGAAAGATGGAATTTGCTGACTAATATTCACCGCAATATTCGCCCAAATTGATTGAACGCTTTTTATACCTGTTGTCAGCAATTTGGCAATTCGAAGTCACATTTACGTGTGACAGGAATATTGGCAACAGGGTTTTTGCAATAGATTTTTGTGCAATAGAATTCTTGTGATAGAATCCGCTGAATTAAATAAATTCGTTTTTTATGTTTCCTTGCCTTAAGTTGACGATTAGGAAATGTCTTAGTTATTTTGATTCAGCATTTTATGCATACTGGTATTCCATTAGAACGTATGGCAGTGTTTACCATCAGTCAGCTTAATTGGAAAGTTGTGAAATTGGATGTGAAGAAACGAAGGAGGAACATGGAATTTAAACCACAAGCCGGCAAGCGCATACGTGTGTGTGACAATGCCCCACGTTTATAGCAAAGCGAAAGACCGGGTTGCAAGTTTTGTATGTGAGCGCAACTTTTCTTCCGTTTTCTTCTCTCTTTCCTTCTACGTCCTTTCTTTGTAAAATTGCTTACTTCCTATCATTACATTTATAAGTAATAGCTTCTAGATTTTGACAAATAATGTTGTTATGCTTTCTTCACTTTTGTAATGAAGCATCTATAAATTTTTCGGCTTAGAATAATTAAATTTATTTATACAGAAGACGTGAGAAATCAGGAGGCATCGTCGGATTACTCAGTGCATGAAGAATATGCATGTATCCGCGTATACTCATTAAGCTGGACTTTAAATTTGATTGGTGTGCGCACGTGTTAGCGTACGATCCAGCTTATGCGTCTCTCTCTTATTCTCTTCTTCTATATCTCTATCCTCTATATGACATTTCATCGCTACTCGGATACATTCATATCTACATGCACTAATGAAGTTTTAATTCTGAATTGGATACCTGGACACGCGTTCTATTCCTGCTTTTAACCATACTTTTATTTCATTTATTTTTATAATTCATTTTTCTTGAATTTGAGGCTCTTTTACACCTTCCGTCAATCGGTCGTCGACCAAACAATATATCGGAATATCCATTCACACCTTCGGTAAATGTAGTTAAATGTAGTAATATTTTAGTTACCTTCTGAAACTCACTGAAAGAGTACTAAAATGTTACTAAATTTCACTGAATTTTCCGAAGGTGTGAATGGATATTTCGTTATGTTGGTCGGTCGACGACCGATTGACGGAAGGTGTAAATGAGCCTTTACGCATGTAACAACTCCACCCCGGAATGTTGGTTTTTCGTCCGCGATAACCTAGGTCAGCAGAATTGGAATTAGTGTCTCAGGCATCACATTTTAAGCTTTTCTTTTTTTTTCGCTATTTAATTTACATTCCTTCGTTACTCTTTTATCATATTGTATTGCATTTTGCTTGGTCAGCATTTTTTAATCTATGCATCTGCGACTCTCGCGTTCGTTCCCTACGGTGGTGCGACGACATTGCCATTACACTTCCAGGCACCATGGGGCTGCCAATGAGCAATCCAGGTAAGTTTACAATTTGTACTTTATTATTTTAAATACACTGAGAAAAAAAAGAGAATGTCTGGAAGCAAAAAAAAAATGCATTTACTTGAATCCTATTTCTTAGCATCAAGAAAATATTCTTTATTAGAAGTAATTTTTATTTAAACCAGACATATATCTTTTGTTGATCTAAAGAAATGAATTCTTTGGCTATATTTTCTTGATTCGAACAAATATTTCTTACATTCAAGAAAACCATTTCTTTGATTCAAAAGGTCTGGATTCGTTGGAATCTGATTAGTCGTTAAAAGAAATATTTGTTTGATTTTAAAATATATTTCTTTCCATCAATTCACGTATTCTCATCTCATTGACTCGTTTACATATGTTCATACGTACACGCAATTATACACATACATACATCCACGCACATACATACATATATATATATATATATATATATATATATATATACACTATATATATACACTACCGAGGAGGTGAAAAACGTATTAAGAGGCATGAAGAACTTTCACGCTCCGGGGCCAGATGGTATCAAGACCTTCTGGTGGAAGAAGTTTCCTTCAACCCA
>CAKNXH010060755.1:10314-24777 GCA_932178445.1 Andricus quercusramuli | reverse complement strand
TCAATTTTTTGTTAAAAAATTATCTTTTTTAGTGAAAAAATTGGTCTCTTTTGTTTGAAAAAATCTTTTTGGATGAAAATTCAACTATTTTGTTGTAATTGCAGTTGGAAAATTAATTTTTTTAACTGAAAATTTAAAAATTCTATTTTTGGTTGAAAATTGATCTTCTACAATCCATAATTTAATTATTTGGTTGCAAATTTATCTTTTTTATTTGAAATTTCAACTTTTTTATTGAAAATTCATGCATTTTTTTGAAAAATCGTCTTTTTAGTAGAAAATTTATCTCTGGTTGAACATAAACTTTTTCAAGTAAAAATTTAACGATTCAATTTTTGGTTAAAAAATTATCTTTTTTAGTGAAAAAATTGGTCTTTTTTACTAAAAATTAATCTTCTTCGTTTAAAATTAATTTTTTTTTCTAAAAATTCATTTAGTCCAGTTGCAAATTGATTATTTTAGTTGAAAATTCATCACTTTGTTTGAAAATTTAACTACTTTTGTATTTTTTTTATTGAATTTTTTTTAGACTGAAAGTGTTACTATTCCAGTGAAATATTTCATCATTTTAGTTGAAATTTCATCCCTTTATTTAAACATTAACTTTTTAACTAAAAATTTAATGATTCAATTTTTGGTAGAAATTAATCTTCTTGTTTGAAAAATCATCTTTTTTGTTTAAAATTTAACTATTTCAGCTAAAGATTAATTATCTCAGTTGAAAATTCATCAGTTTGGTCGAAAATGGATTTTTTAAAGTGAAAATTTTACTATTCCTTTTTTGGTAGAAAATTGATATTTTTTAGTTGAAAATTCAACTATTTGGTTGAAATTTTTGTTTAGTTGAAAATCTATATCTTTTGTTGAAAAATGTTCTTTTTTGGTAGAAAATTAATCTTCTTGTTTGAAATTTCATAATTTTAGTTGAAAATTCATATTTTTTGTTAAAAATTCATCTTTCTGGTTGAAAATAAACCTACTTGGTTGAAAGTTAATCTCTTTTGACAAAATTCATCTTTTAGGTTGGAAATTCAAATATTTTGTTGAATTTATCTGTTGGAAAATTAATTTTTTTAACTGAAAATTGAAACATTCTATTTTTGGTTGGAAATTGATCTTTTTCAATCCATAATTTCATTATTTGGTTGAAAATTTATCTTTTTTATTCGAAATTCCAACTATTTTATTCAAAATTCATGTATTTGTTTTTAAATCGTCTTTTTAGTAGAAAATTAATCTTCTTGTTTCCTTTAACGAAAGTTAAACTCTTTTGTCAAAGTTCCATCCTTCTGGTTGATAATTTAACTATTTTGCTGAACATTTTTTTGGTGGAAAATTAATTTTTCAAACTGAAAATTGAACTATTCCATTTTTAGTGGAAAATTGATCTTTTTAGATCAAAATTGAACTATTTGGTATAAATGAACTATTTGGTTAAAAATGCAATATTTTTTACTTAAAAAGTTTGGAATTTGAAGTGTTTTAAATTGACTGAATTTTAAGTATACGATAAAATGAAAATTATTTTGATTATTGATTAATTATTGATTATTTAATTAACCGATTGTGATAATATATTTAAGAATATCTTCTAATATAATTCGTCAACGCTTTTTAAATTAAACATATCAATTGAAACCCCAGAAACCGAAAAAAAAAAAAAAAAATTTTCTGCTATGAAAAATTATACCCGGAAAAACCCGGGAATCGTCAGGGAATTTTTTCCCAGGATTTGAGTAGACACCCTGTCCAAACTTGGATGCTTTCAATTTCGGTGGATTGAAATTTGAAGATTCGAATTTTAAATACTCAAAGAGTTACAAAAGACCCGAAAAGTCGAGACCCTGACTTTTTCCGATTTGAAAAGATCACGGATCAAACATGAATCTCCACTCAGGAAATTTTAGCGACAGGGCCGGCTGGTCTCAAAATTCGTAATTTTGAAAAAAAAAAAAAACTTTTACAGTTATCACGCCAACTCGAACTTTGAGCAAGCGTAGCCACGTTCGCCATCACGGCATTTCGGTAGGTGTCTTTTTAATGTGGCGTGTACCAAAAAAGGTACCTGGTTGGTTCCCAAAACACGCGCAAAAAAAAAAGGGGAGCCCAAACCGATTTTTCTCACCCTTTTTGGTACGCGCCGCGGCGAACGTGATGACTTTTAAAATGAATTGTTAAATAAGTGCAATATTTAAATTGTTACTAAATAAGATTATTTAAATTGTTATGTAATTGCATTATTTAACTTGTTAGGCAATTGCATAATAAAGTGATTTTCCGATTGGAAATAAATCGCCATTGCATTATTTTTAACTAAGGAGCGTTACTTTAAAAACCGATTAAATGCCATTATAATTGCCAATAATAATGCATTATTAATCTTGCGTAAGACGTACTCTAATCTACTAGTCTGCTCAGTTTTTTATAAGTCTTATTATTAATATTATTATTATTGTTATTACTAATCAGATAACAGGGTGGCCGCAGGTGGGGGAAATCAGGGAAAAGTCAGGGAATTTTTTGTAGGCAGGAAAATGTCAGGGATTTTGAAAAAATGGCAAAAGTCAGGGAATTTTTGTAGGCAGGAAAATGTCAGGGATTTTGAAAAAAATGGCAAAAGTCAGGGAATTTTTGTAAGGAGCAGTTTAAATAACTGTTAAGAATAATCAGGGCTCTCAAACAGTCACTTTTTTTCTTAAGTCACTTTTTCTTCACTTTTTATAGATAGTCTTGAATTTTCTTGAATTCTTTTGAAATATTTTAGGGTATTTTGAAATATTGCAAGATTTTTTAAGAGATTCAATAATTTAAAGGAATTTCAAAATATTCGGAAGATTTTAGGTATTTTTAAAAATTCCAAGGAATTTTTAAGAGCTTTCAAAACCTTCAGCGGATTTCTGAAGATTTGAAGGGATTTCGAAAGATTCCAAAGGATTTCGAAAATTTTTAAGGTATTTAAAAATATTCCAAGTAATTTTTAAGAGATTTCAATAATTTTAAAGAATTTTGAAGATTTTAGGGTATTAAAAAAAAATCCAAGGAATTTTCAAGATCTTTAAGAAGTAATAAGGGATTTGGGAATATTTCAAAGGATTTGGAATATTTTAGATATTTTAATAATTTTCCGAAATTTCGCAGGATTTTAAAGATTTTAGGGTATTTTCTGAAAATCCCAAGGAATTTTCAAAACCCTGAAAAGCTTAATGGGATTTCAAAAGGTTTCAGAGAATTAGCGATTCAATTTTCGTTAGAAATTAATCTTCTTGGTTGAAAATTCATCTTTTTGGTTGAAAATTCATCTTTTTGGTTTAAAATTCAACTATTCCAGATGAAGATTAATTATCTTAGTTGAAAATTCATCAGTTTGGTCGAAAATAAATTTTTTTAAATGAAAATTAAACCATTCCAATTTTTTATTTTATTTTAAAAGGTTTTATTCAAAAGATTAAAAAAAATCATTTAATATTTTATTTTAAAGATTTTAAAAGACTATTAGATTTGAAAAAAATTGAAAAAATTGAAATTTATTTCAATTAAGCTGAAAAATAAATGTAAAAAAATTTATTTTATTTAAAAGACTATTTAAAAGACTATTCCTATAAAATTAATGAATTTCAAAAGATTCTAAGTAATTTTTAACAAATTTCAATCATTTGAAGGGATTTCAAAGGATTTTAAAGATGTTTGGGTATTTTGGAAAAATTCTAAGGAATACTCAAGGTCTTTAAAAAGTATTAGGTCATTTCAGGTGATTTCAAGGGACTTAAAAAGATTTTAGGACTTAAAAAGATTTTAAAGGATTTGAAACATTTTAGGGCATTTTGAAATATTCCAAGCAATTTTTAAGAGATCCAATAAATTGAAGGATTTTAAAGATTTTAGGGTATTTTTAAAAATTCCAAAGGATTCGGAAATTTTTGAAGGTATCTAAAAATATTCCAAAAAATTTTTTAAGAGATTTCAATAATTTTAAGGAATTTCGAAGGATTTTAAATATTTTAGGGTATTAAAAAAAATTCCAAGGAATTTTCAAGATCTTTAAAAAGTAATAAGGGATTTCAAAAGACTTCAAGGGATTTATAAAGATTTCAAAGGATTTGGAATTACTTAAGGTATTTTAAAGAATTCCAAGTTTTTTTAAAAAGATTTTTTAATAATTTTCTGAAAATTCGAAAGATTTTAAAGATTTTAGGGTATTAAAACAATTCCAAGGAATTTTCAAGATCTTTAAAAAATATTCAGGGATTTCAAAGAATTTCAAGGAATTTAAAAAGATTTCAAATGATTTGGAATATTTTAAGGTATTTAAAAAAATTCCAAGTTTTTTAAAAAGATATTTCCGTAATTTCGCAGGATTTTAAAGATTTTAGCATATTTTTTAAAAATTCCAAGGAATTTTCAAAACCCTAAAAAGCTTAATGGGATTTCAAAAGTTTTCAGAGAATTTGGTATATTTTAATGTATTTTAAAAGATTGCAAGTAATATTTAACGGATTTCAATAATTTGAAAGAATTTCAAAGTATTTCAAAGATTTTAGGGTATTTTTTAAAATTGTAAGGAATTTTCAAGATCTACGAAAAGTATTGGAAGATTTCAGATGATTTCAAGGGATTTGAAAAGATTTTAAAGGATTTGAATTATTTTAGGGTATTTTAAAATATTCCAAGAATTTTTTTAAAAATTCAATAATTTGATGGATTTGAAAGATTTTGGGTATTTTTAAAAATTCCAAAGGATTTGGAATATTTTAAGGTATTTTAAAAAATCCCAAGTATTCTTTAACAGATCGTTTAACTAATCGTGTTAGAGCATCAGACCGGAAATCTGAAAGACCTGGAGTTCGAATCCCAGCGGAGCTAGAGAGATTTTTTTCACAACTGATAAAATTATTAATTAATAATTTGAAGGAATTTCGAAGGATTTTAAAGATTTTAGGGCATTAAAAAAAATTCCAAGGAATTTTCAAGATCTTCCAAAAGTAATAAGGGATTTCAAAATATTTCAAGAGATTTGGAAAGATTTCAGAAGGCTTAGAATATTTTAAGGTATTAAAAAAAATTCCAGTTTTTTCAGAAGTATATTTTAAGGTATTTTGAAAGATTCTAAGTAATTTTTGACAAATTTAAATAATTTGATTTTCAAGGGATTCGAAAAGATTTTAAAGGACTTGGAATATTTGAAGGTATTTTAAAAGAATCCAAGTATTTTTAACAGCTTTCAATAATTCCAAGACATTTTTAAGAATTTAAAAGATTTTAGGGTATTTTTGTTAAAAATTCCAAGCAATTTTTAAACCTTTAAAAAGCTTAATGGGATTTCAAAAGATTTAAGAGAATTTCGAATATTTTAAGGTATTTTAAAAGATTCAGGTAATTCTTAACAAATTTCAATATTTTGAAGGAATTTTAAAGGATTACAAAATTTGTAGTGTATTTTTAAAATTCTAAGGATTTTGAAAGACTTCAAAGGATTTGGAATATTTAAGACATTTGAAAAGATTCCAAGTATGTTTTAACAGATTTCAATGATTTGAAGAAATTTTGAAGGATTTTAAAAATTCAGGATATTTTTTGGAAGTTCCGAGGAATTTTAAAACCTTAATTAAAAACTTTAAAAAACTTAAAGATTCCATGTATTTTTTAACAGGTTTCAATAATTTGAAGAAATTCTGAAGGATTTTAAAGATTTTAGGGTATTTTAAAAAAATTCCAAGGAAGTTTCAAGATATTCAAAAAGAATTAAGGGATTTCAAATTATTTCAAGGGATTTCAAAAGATTTCAGAAAATTTGAAATATTTTGAGGTATTTTAAAAGATTCCGAGTATTTTTTAACAGATTTCAATAATTTGAAAAAAATTCAAAGGTCTTAAAAGATTTTATGTTATTAAAAAAAAAATTCCGAAGAAGTTTCGAAACCTTCAAAGGCTTAAAGGAATTTCAAAAGATTTCAGAGAAGTCGGAATTTTTTAAGGTATTTTAAAAGATTCTGAGTATATTTTAACAGATTTCAGTAATTTGAAGAAATTTTAAAGATCTTAGGATGTTTTTTTAGAATTCCAAGGAATTTCAAAAGATTTCAGAGAAGTCGGAATATTTTAAGGTATTTAAAAAAATTCCAAGTATTTTTTAACAGATTTCTATAATTTGAAGACGTTTTGCAGGATTTTAAAGATTTTAAGGTATTTTTTAAAAATTACAAGGAACTTGCAAGAGCTTTCAAAAGTTTCAAGGGATTTTAAAAGATTTCAAAGGGTTAGAAATATTTTGTGTAATTTAAAAAGATTTGAAGGAATTTTTAATAGATTTCAGTAATTTAAAGGTAAAATTTCAATGGATTTGAAAGCTTTCAGGATGTTTTTAAAACACCCAAGGAATTTTCAAGAGCTTTAAACATTTTCAACGGATTTAAAAAAATCTCTAGGGATTTCGAAACATTTCAAAATATTTGGAATATTTTAAGGTACTTTGAAAGATTTCAATAATTTGAAGAAATTACGTGGGATTTTTTAAAATTCCAAGGATTTTTCAATACCTTTAAAAAATTTCATGGGATTTCAAACGATTTTAAAGAATTTTAAAAAGATTTTAGGGTATTCTTCAAAATTTCAAAGAATTTTGAAGATCTTTCAAAAGTTTCAAGGGGTTTCACAAGAATTCAAACGTTTTGAAATATTTTGGGGTATTCAAAAAGATTCGAAGGAATATAGAATAAATTTAAAAAATTTGAAGGCATTCCAGAGGATTTTAAAGATTTAGAGTATTTCAAAATATTCAAAGTAATTTTCAACAGATTTCAATAATTTGAAGGAATTTCAAATGATTTTAAAGATTTTAGGGTAGGGAATTTTCAAGATATTTTAGGGTATTTAAGAAGATTCCAAGGAATTTTTAACATATTTGAATAATTTGAAGGTATTTCAAAGAATTTAAAAAATTTTAGGATATTTTAAAAAATTTCAAAAAATTTTCAAAAAAAAAAAGGATTGAAACAAATTTGCACGCACTTGGAAAGAATTTCAATGAATTTTTGAAGATATGAAACGTTTTTACAGGACCTACAAGGTTTTAAAATATTTTTAAAAATTTCCAAAGGAATAGGATTTTCGAGGAATTCAATTATTTCAAGGGATTTTTAAAGTTCTCAAGTTATTTTAATGAATTTTTCAAAATTTCAGAAAATATCAAATTTTATGTAATTTCGTAGGCTTTCAAAGATTTTCAAATATTTCAAGTAAATTAGACTGTGGCAGCCCTGAGAATAATAAATAAAAAATTTCTACATTTTAATTTAAAATTGTTTTATTTATTAATCATTATTCCAGTCAGGGAAAATGAAAAATAGGTCAGTGAAAAATCAGGGTAAATTCAGGGAATTTTGAAAATTAGATTTTGCGGCCACCCTGGTATAATCAGTGTGTCTAGCTAACCGGGAAATCGGGAACAGCCGGGAAAATCAGGGAATTTTATTTTAACGAAAAAAACCGAGAATTTTATTTAAGATCGGGAATTTGTTTTTATTATCGCAAAATCGACTTTTTTCTACTTTATCTTTCTGTTATTGTTTAGTCGAAAAAATTGTTCAAATTTTTACGTTTTTTTTCAAATTTAGATAAAGGCTTGTCTAATAACATTTTTAAAAGTTGGAAAAATTCGAAGACATCTCGTCTTTAGGAAAGTAATAATAAAAATTAAAGGAATATTTATTTATATAATTTTTTTAGAAACTTCAGGATTACTTATTTCATATATTTTACAAAAATATGTCTTTCAGCAGAAAAAATATTTAAATTTTGCTCTTTTTTTGAAAAATCTTCTTGAAAAATTAACAAAATGACTTCATACTGGCTCATTCTATAGATAATTCCGATAGCCTTTGCCTATTCATGTCTATTCAAAATTTAAGTCTTATACTATTAATTTGAAATTAAAGTTTTTAATTTTTTTATTTAATTTTTTAATTACAATTTTTTAATTTATATTTTTCAGTTGTATATTTATGTAATTTTAAATTTCCTATTTTTATACTTTTATTTAGGACGAATTACAAAAAGACTTGTTTATATTGATTCGGGGAAAAAATGTTCGGAAAACCGGGAAAAACCCGGAAATTTCAATTTTTCTGATCACTAGACACCCTGATAAAACGCACTTTATGAAATACTACACTTAATGACAGGGTGGCCGCAGGTCAGGGAAAACCTTGAAATCGGGGAAAAGTTAGTGAATTTTTTGGTCAGGGAAAATTTAGGGATTTGAAAAAAAAATGGCAAAAGTCAGGGAATTTCGGTAAAAAGCACTTAAAGTAACTTTGAAGAATATTCAGTGATTCCACAGTCACTTTTAGTCATTTTTTTCAAATTACTTTTTAGTCACAGATGACAAAGTGTTTTTGAGATTTTAGAGTAATTTTAAAAATTCAAAGGAATTTTCAAGAGCTTCCAAAAAATATTAACGATTTTTGTGTATTTTAAAAAATTCCAATGAATTTTCAAGGGCTTTAAAAGGTTTAAAAAATTTCAAAATATTTCGAAAGGCTTAAAATAATTTAGGGCAATTAAGAATATTCCAAGGAATTTTCAAGAGATTAAAAATTTTTTTAAATATTTCAAATGATATTCAAAATTTTAGGGTATTTAAAAAGATTACAAAGAATTTTTAATAGATTTAAATAATTTGAAAAGATTCCAAAAGATTTTAAAGATTTTTGGGCATTTTTAATTATTTTAATGAATTTTCAAAAACTAAAAAAAATATAGGGTATTTTAAATGATTCCAAGGAATTTTGAACAGATTTCAATAATTTGAAGAGATTCCAAAAAATATAAAAAAATTTAGTTTAAAAAATTCCAATGAATTTTTAAGGACTTTAAAAAGAATAAACAATTTTCAAAAGATTTCGAAAGGTTTATAAAATTTTAGTACAATTAAAAATATTTCAAAGCATTTTCAATTTTAAGGTATTTAAAAAGATTTTCAAAATTCAAGAAAATTCAAGAGCTTCAAAAATTTTTAAGGGATTTCAAAATATTTCAAATGATATTAAAAATGTTAGGGTAATCAAAAAGATTCCAAGGAATTTTTAATATATTTCAATAATTTGAAGGAATTATGAAAGATTAAAAAAAATTTGGTTAGTTTCATATATTCCAATGAATTTTCAAGAGCTTTAAAAATGTCAAGGATTTCAAAGGATTTGAAAAATTTTAGGGCATTTTAAAAGATTCCAAGGAATTTTTAATATATTTCAATAATTTGAAGAGATTCCAAAAGATAAAAAAAATCATTGGTTTCAAAAATTCCAATGAATTTTCAAGGGCTTTAAAAATATTCAAAGAATTTCAAAACATTTCGAAGGATCTAAAATATTTTAGTACAATTAAAAATATTCCAAGGCATTTTAAAAGATTTAAAAATGTTCAAGGAATTTCCAAGAGCTTCAAAAACTTTTAAGGGATTTAAAAATATTTCAAATGATATAAAAAATTTAAAGGTATTTAAAAAGATTTTCAAAATTTTCAAAATTCAAGAAAATTCAAAAGCTTCAAAAAGTTTTAAGGAATTTCAAAATATTTCAAATGATATTAAAAATTTTAGGACACTTAAAAAGGTTTCAAGGAATTTGTAATTGATTTCAATAATTTTAAGGAATTCCGAAAGATTAATAAAAATTTTGTTAGTTTCGAAAATTCCAATGAATTTTCAAGAGCTTTAAAGAATTTCAAGGATTTCAAAAGATTTCAAAAGATTTCAAAGAATTTGAAAATTTTTAGGGCATTCTAAGAGATTCTAAGGAATTTTGAATAAATATCAATAATTTGAAGAGATTCCAAAAGATAAAAAAAATGTTGTTTCAAAAATTCCAATGAATTTTTAAGGGCCTTCAAAAAATTTAAAGAATGTCAAAAGATTTCGAAGGTTTAACAAATTTGAGTACAATTAAAAATATTCTAATGCATTTTCAAGAGATTAAAAAATTCTTAAGGAATTTCAAGGATTTCAATTATTTTAAGGGATTTTAAAAGTTTTTAAGGTCTGAATACATTTTCCGATATTTCAGGAAATATCAGATTTTATGTTATTTCACGGGATTTTATAAAATTTTAATAGATTTCAAATAATTCATTCACAAGAAGTGAAGGATTTTTTTTTCAATTCATAGCATTTTTTCATATTTTTTAATTGTTTTCAATTCACATGCTTTTTTTAGTTCACCGTGACTTTTTTTTTTATTTCCATTAAATTTCTTTTTAATTCAATCCAATTTTACTGAAATCTCTGGAATTTTTTGGATTTTCTTTTTTGTTCAAGGAATTTTAAAAAACTTACAATTTTTTAAAAGGATTTTAAGTATTTTAAGGTATTTTAAAAGATTCTAAAGCATTTTTAAGAGGTTTCAAAATTGTCAAGGAATTTCCAAGGATTTGAATGATTTTAAGGGTTTTTTAAAGCTGTCAAGGTATTTTAATAAATTTCCCAGAATTTCAGAAAATATCGTCAATATTAAATAATTAATGGATTTAAAAAAATTCGTTCACCAGAAGTAAGGGATTTCGTAGGGATTCAAAGATTTAAAGAGATTTTCAAATATTTTTTGCATTTCATTTGGAATTCATCCTGAATTTTTATCAATTTATTCTGAATAAAATTATTTATCCATAATCTTTGGAATTCTCTTGAATTTTTTCAATTCTCTTGAATTCTTCTTAAAAAACTCAATTCTACTGAATTCAATTCCTTTTAAATTTTTTTTTATTTAATTCATCCTAAAGTCTTTTAAATTCATCCTGAATTTTTCGGTATTTCATCAAATTCTTTTCAATTCCTTTGATTTTTTCTAAACTCGTTTCAAACTTACTGAATTCAAATTTTTTTTCATATTGAGTTGTTTTCAAGTCATTTTCATTTTTATGAATTTCATCGAATTCTTCTCAATGCCTTTAAATTTATCTGAATTAATTCACATTTGAATGAAAGTAATGGAATTTTTCTGGATTTTTATACTTTTTTTCCTTTTCATTTGAATTGTTTGAAGTCTTGTGAATCGAGTTCAGTAGATAAGTGAGGAAGCTTCTAATCCAAGATTTCCGTTACCGACATATTACCGACATTGAGACCTTTTCACAGCTCAAGTGGTTCGTGTCCGTGCTAAGTTTCTAGAATATTCTGTATGACGTCATAAATGATATTGCGCAATTTTTTAAAGCGAATTTTGCGTAAAAACTTTCAAGGTTATATCTTGATTTTTCCTTGTGTTTCTACTAACTCATATAGCTATGAAAAAATGACAAATAAAAATATAACATTCAAAGTGCTTACGCAAAATTCGTTTAAAAAAATTGCGCAATATTATTTATGACGTTATTCAAAATATTCTAGAAACTTAGCACGGACACGAACCATTTGAGCTGCGGACTGGTCCCGATGTCGATAAAATGTCGGTAACAGAAATCTTTTATTAAAACTTGGATTATTTTCAAGTAAATGAGACTGTGGCAGCCCTGAGAACAATAAAATAAAAATTTATAAATTAAAATTAAAATGGTCAGGAAAAATGAAAAATTAGTCAGGGAAAAGTGCGGGAATTTTTGAAAATGTTTGGCGGCCACCCTGTTAATGAATTAACGCGAGGAAACGAGAATCTCAGAAATGGTGATATCGATTGTACGAACGGATAAACGATGTGGTTTATAGTGTGCAAGTGCAAGTATTCCGAATTTTCGAAATAAAATAAAAAAAATGTTACAACTCTGAGTTTTGATGATAGGATCGTTCTGTGTTTTAGGAAGTTACAAGGATTCTAGAATGAAACATTTTCGAATTTAAAGTCAGTAAAGAAGGTAAATTTAAAATATAGGATTAATGTATGCTTTTCGGCTGTACTAGAGAACTTTGTAGTGTGAAAGATAGTCAAGATGGATAGATTTTAATAAGGATAAATTTTTTGATTTTAAGATATAAGAGTTCAATCACATTCCGCTTACATCGCGTCTCCATATTTCTACCTGAATTAGTCCTTCGGACTCTTGTTGTGATCGGTATCCTGGCCTCGAGTTTGTCCGACATTTCAGACACGCCAGAGGCATCTATTTAGTTACCTATTTCGGGATTAGTCTATGGTAGATTGCCAATATTTATAGTAGTGATTAGTCGTAGAGCCATTTACTTACGATAGTCAGTTTTAACTTACATGAAACAGTTGCAAAAAAAAAACAAAAAAACAATATATAAACAATATATTGTTTATATATAATATATTGTTAATATTGTAATGTAATATTGTTAATATTGTATATAATATATTGTTAATATATAAACAATATAAAATGTATATAAGCCTATTTTATTACTAAGTAGATTAGTTATTTGATTTTCAGTTACGCACTTATTTCTGGATTCAAAGCTTTTTTTTCTTCATTTTTTTATCTGCCTTTCCGACTTCACACTCTTCCAATAAAATTTATTCAGGAAAGAGATATTCTTTCGCTCTGCTGGGATTCGAACGCCAGGTCAACTGATTGCCGGGCAGGTGCTCTAACCACTAAGCTACTAGAGAGATCGGAAGAAGAAGAATTTTTTTTTACTGAAACACGCTTTATTCTGCAGGATGTTATGTTTTAATAGAAGTCAATTTTCACTAGGAATCTGTATTATCATCGGAGATGGTAATCAATCAGGAGATAAATCTTTTCACACACTGTAACAATGGAAATCTGCAATATCGATCGATGTTATCGCCTCTAATACAGAAAATCTTTAACGTTTTCTGAGACTAGATGGAGCTACAAATTAAAAATTCTTCAAATTCAATTGATTCAGAAAAAAGATTTTCTCCTTTCGCTCCACTGGGATTCGAACGCCAGGTCAACTGATTGCCGGGCAGGTGCTCTAACCACTAAGTTACTAGAGAGATCGGAAGAAGAATCATTTTGTTCTGAAACACGCTTTATTATGCAGGATTTTATGTTTTAATACAAGTCAATTTTTACTAGGAATCTGTATTATCATTGGAGATGGTAATCAATCAGGAGAGAAATCTTTTCACACACTGTAAAAATGAAATCTGCAATATCGATCAAAGTTATCTCCTCTGATACAGAAAATCTTTAACGTCTTCTCAGACTAGATGCAGCTATAAATAAAAAATTTGTGATAATACAGATTCCTATTTAAAAATAAGTTTATTCAGAAAAAATATCTCCTTTCGCTCCGCTGGGATTCGAACGCCAGGTCAACTGATTGCCGTTCAGGTGCTCTAACCACTCTAACCACTCTTTCACCTATTCCTCTTTTCGTTGATTTTTTTTTTTTTGAAAATTCAACTCTTTGGTTGAAAATTTAACTATTTTGTTGAAAAATCGTTTTTTGTTGTTAAAATACACACTAATCAATTTTTCGTTGAGAATTCGTATTTTTTTCGTAGGTGTTGAACTCGCTTTGATATTATAAACAGCAAAAAATATTGAATTTTAAAAGTTTCATGAAATTGTTTTCAAAGCTGAAAAAAAAGAGAAACTTTAAATATTTTCTATCGTAGCGTCGTGATACTTCACCTCGATAAAATGAACAATGCCCCCAAAAAAAAGGTTTTTTACTATAAAAAAAGTACCCGGAAAAATGTATTTTTTTGTCCTGAAAAATCTGGAAAAGTCCTGGAATTTTTCTTTGAAGAAACGCTAGACACCCTGAGAAAGAGATAGAAAATTATTGAGATTGGGGATAGGAAAATATAACGTTTTAGGGATGCAAAATGACCCATTGAGAGAGATAAAATAGTTCTATAATTTCCTATCCGCCAATTTCTATCCTTTTCAATTTTTTTACTTTCAGAAAGTTTTTAAAACATTTCCTCTTTTTTTCCTATTTTTAAGAAACTTTTTCTTATTTTTTTCGCTTGAATGAGAAGGGTCGCTTATCCGACTGATAATTCGAAGTAATTCAATGTAATCCGCAGTAATCCACTTGTAATCCAGTTATACTTCGCTGTGATATACTTGTATATATGAGTAATCCACTCGCAATCCAGAGTAAGCCACCAGTAATCCACAATAAGCCACTTGTAATCCAGAGTAAGCCACCTGCAATCCAGAGTAAGCCACCTGTACTCCAGGGTAAGCCACTTGTAATCTAGAGTATTCCACATGTAATCCACTGTAATCCACTTGCAATCGGAGTAACGCAAATAATTCATAGTAATTCAGGTCATTCACATAATACACTTGTTCCCCGATTAATCCTCCTATAGTCCGGGATGATACCTTTGTATTCCACTTTAATCCAGGGTCATTTTCTTGTGACCCAGGGTAAGCCACTTATAATCCAACGCAAGCCACTTGTAATACAGAGTAAGCCACTTTTAATCCAGAGTAAGCCACTTTTAATCCAGAGTAAGCCACTTTTAATCAAGAGTAAGCCACTTGTAATACAGAGTAAGCCACTTGTAACCCAGAGTCAGCCATTTGTAA
>CAKNXH010060755.1:0-10304 GCA_932178445.1 Andricus quercusramuli | reverse complement strand
GAGCCACTTGTAACCATGTGTAAGCCACTTATAATCCAGAGTAAGCCACTTGTAACCCAGAGTAAGCCACTTGTAATCCAGGGTAATCCACGTATAATCCAGAGTAATTCACGTGTAATCCAAATGTGATCCAATTACAATCCACTGTAATCCACTTACAATCGGAGTAATACGAGTAATTCAGAGTGATTCAGGTCATCCACATAATACACCTGTTCCCCGATTAATCCTGCTTTAGTCCATGATGATCCCTTTGCATTCCACTTTAATCCAGGCTCATCTACTTGTAATCCAGAGTGAGCCACTTGTAATCCAGAATAAGCCACTTGTAATCTAGAGTAAGCCACTTATAACCGGAGTAAGCCACTTGTAATCCAGAGTAATCCACTAGTAATCAAGTTCTATTCCGCCACAATCCACTTGTAAATCGAAGTAATCGAGACTAATTCAGTCCAAATCTGCTGTAATCCACTTTCAAATCTGAGTAGTCCAGAGTAAGCCACTTGTAATCGAGAGTAAGCCACTTGTAATCCAGAGTAAGGTACTTGTAATCGAGATTAAGGCACTTGTAATCCAGTGGAAGCCCCTTGTAATCCAGAGTAAGCCACTTTAATCCAGAGTAATTCACTTGTAAACAAGTTCTTATCCGCCATAATCCACTTTAAATCGGAGTAAGCTATAGTAATATCCAGTTCAAATCTGCTGTAATCCACTTCTAAATCGGAGTGATCTAGAGTGAGCCACTTGTAATCCAGAGTAATCCACGTGTAATCCAATTCCAATTCAATGTAATCTACCTGCAATCGGAGTAATCTAAATAATTCAGAGTAATTCAGGTCATCCACATAATACACTTGTTCCCCGATTAATCCTGCTATAGTCCGGCATTATCCATTTGTATTCCACTTTAATCCAGGGTCATATACTTGTAATCCAGAGTAAGCCACTTGTAATCCAGAGTAAGCCACTTTTAATCCAGAGTAAGCCACTTCTAACCCAGAGTAAGTCACTTGTAATCCAGAGTAAGCCACTTGTAACCCAGAGTAAGCCATTTGTAACCCACAGTAATCTACATGTAATCCAATTCTAATCCTCTGTAATGCACTTGCAACGGAGTTATCCAAATAGTTCAGAGTAATTCAGGTCATCCACATAATACACTTGTTCCCCGATGAATCTTCCTATAGTCCAGCATGATCGCTATGTATTCCACTTTAATCCAGGGTCATTTTCTTGTGATCCAGGGTAAGCCAGAGTAAGCCATTTATAATCTAGAGTAAGCAACTTGTAACCCAGAGTAAGCCACTTATAATCCAAAGCAAGCCACTTTTAATCCAGAATAAGCCACTTGTAATACAGAGTAAGCCACTTGTAATCCAGAGTAAGCCATTTTTAACCCAGAGTAAGACACTTGTAACCCAGAGTAAGCCACTTGTAACCCAGAGTAAGCCACTTGTAATCCAGAGTGAACCACTTGTAATCTTGAGTAATCCACTTGTAATCCAGAGTAAGCTACTTGTAATCGAGAGTAAGGCACTTGTAATCCAGTGTAAGCCACTCGTAATCCAGGGTAAGCCACTTGTAATCCCGATTAATCCACCAATAGTCCGGGATGATCCCTTCGTACTCCACTTTAATCCAGGGTCATTCACTTTTAATCCAGGGTAAGCCACTCGTAACCCAGAATAAGCCACTTACAATCTAGAGTAAGCCACTTGTAACCCAGGGTAAGTTGCTTTTAATCCATAGTAATCCACTTGCAATTCAGAGTAATACACTTGTAATCAAGTTCTAATGCGAAATAATCCACTTGTAAACGGAGTAATCTAGAGTAATCCACTTCAAATCTGCTGTAATACACTTGTAAATCGAAGTAATCCAAATAGTTCGGAGTAATTCAGGCAATCCAAGTAATCAACTTGTGATCCACCTACAATCCAGGTAATCCACTTGTCATCCAGCTAATTCAAAGTAATGTAAGCAATCTATGTAATTAACTTGTAATCCAGAGTAATCCAGATAATTCAGATAATTCAGAGTAATTTAGATAGGTAATCAAAATAGTTGAAAATCTTTTTTTTTTATAATTTCTTAAACTGACATTTTTCCATTTTTAGTTTAAAATTTATCTTTTTTTTTTAGTTTGAAAATTTAACTACTTGATTAAAATTTGAATTACTTTGTTAAATATTCAGTTTTATGGTTGAAGATTCTTGATTTTAGTTGAAAATTGTTAAAAAATTAACTATTTTTCTTGAAAATTCGTTTTTTTTTTCATTAAATATTAATTTTTTGAACTAAAAATTTAAGTATTTCATTTTTGGTCAAAATTTGTCATTCTTTATCAAAAATTCATGTATTTGGTTAAAATTTGTTATTTTGTTGAAAATTCATGTATTTTGTCGAAAATTCGTCTTTTTCGGTAGAAAAAAAATTACATTTTTAAAAATTGATGTTTTTGTTGGAAAATTCAACTATTCGGTTAAAAATTATTATACTTATTATAATAATATTGATAAATCAATAATATAAATAAATAAAAATAAATAAATGATATTAATATATATATATATATATATATATATTCGGTTTTGGTTTCGATTCCCTTGGAATAGAACCGAAGGGCTTATGACAAAGCCACCGAACGCGTCCTCGGGTTGCGGATAGAGGGTCCCCGTACCAAGGGTTTCTGCTGAATATGGGTACAATAATTAATAAGCAGTCGCGGACAATTGTCCAGGGATGGTCCCGAAGGAATAACCCCTAAGCGAAGGTGTGCGAACCGTGCCGAAAGCTGCATGGCACCTGGGTGAGGTGTCTTTAACGGTGACCCTGGGATATCGGGCGATGTCTCAGAGTAATAGCCTTATCCTTGCACGCGGGGCTCTACAAGGATGGACGAACCCTTTCCCTAGCTGCTCGTGGGAACAACAATGAAACCAAAAAACCACCAAAATGTTGTAGATGCGGTTCAAAACGATCGAACGCGCAGAGCACCCGACAATGGATCGGCAAACAATGCCGATCATCCTAGAGTTCGGGGTGCTGAAAATAATTTAGATGGAAACACAACGACGAACCGGCGAAACGCCCACATTGAGTGGACGGATCAACTTATGAATGATGTGTTAGACTGCTACGATGCCAGTATTATCCCTGTTCGTGGAGGCTTTATGGCGCGTATGCATACTCTGTGGTGCCAGAAACACCCAGAGCTTCAACACGTTTCGCATCAGTCTTTGCGAAATCAAGCCGACTACCTCCGCAAAAAAGGATATGTACGCGGAGCGCTTCCTCAACCGCTGCTTGAACAAGCTGCAGACGAAGATGAAACGACATTAAGACCAACCGCAGAAAGTAGGCACCTTCTTGAAGATGATGGCAATTTCAGTACAAGGAGGAACATCAACATGCAAGTTCCTCTTAAGCCCCAAGATCTGGCTGAAATGGATGCCTCCCTTTGTGGAGATATCTCGCAAGAGTCCGACCTCTGGACCATCAATTGCTCAGTTTATGGTGCTGCGAGAGCTTTGGCTGATTCAAATCGAAGGCTCAAACCGACGATGGATCAAAAGACAAGAAGACGCTTGCATCAACTGAACAAGAAAATTGGATGGGCAAGACAGAATGCGTCCCGTGTTCAATGTGTGATTGACTACATAACATCTGGTAGACCGTTCACGGAAAGGGTTCGAAAGTTCGCCCAAGAACTAAGGACCTTGAATCACACACTAAACAAGTCAAAGCTGCTGACAATCAAGCAGCATATTGTTGAAGGAAGATACTGACAATATCATCCGCTTCAAGGAGTTTTGCGACAGCCTCATAAAATCTGAGGAGGAGTGCCCATCAGTCACTGCCGAAGAGGTGAAAAAAGCACTTAGAGGCACGAAGAACTTTTCCGGTGCTGGACCAGATTGTATCAAGAACTTTTGGTGGAAGAAGTTTACTTCTACACACCAACATTTGGCCCGCATATTCACCTCATATTTAAAGTCGGAGATGCCCATTCCGCAGTGGCTAGTGTTAGGACGCACTATACTTCTACCGAAAAAAGGCGACTTGTCCAAACCAGAGAATTACAGGCCAATAACTTGTTTGAACACACTGTATAAGATTTTTACAGCTATCCTAAACAACAGGATTGTTCGACGAATTGAGCCTGTATGGCGAGAGATGTACGAACAACGTGGCTCGAAAAAAGGTGTAGCAGGCTGTCGAGAGAACCTGCTGATTGACAGGTGTGTCTGTAAAGACGCTACAGTCCATCAGCGCGTCCTGTCAATGGCCTGGATTGACTACCGGAAAGCTTTTGATTCAACCTCTCATAGACTTATCATCTGTCTGTTGGAAAGCTTGAAGGTACATCCACACATAGTGAGATGCATAGAGAGATTGATGCCTCTTTGGAAAACTAGATTTACCATCTCATCTAGGAATTATCGTCTGACGACGAACAACGTCACCTTCCAGAGGGGCGTCTTTCAAGGGGATAGTATGAGCCCTTTGCTTTTTTGCATCACACTTTTGCCTCTATCTCTTGCACTACGAAATTCTCCTGGATACCTCTGTGGCGACACTAATCAGCGTGAGCATAAGGTCACTCATGTATTCTATATGGATGACCTGAAGATCTATGCCGCTGGTAAAAGCAGACTTCAAACTGCTTTAAATATCGTCAAGAACTACACAGGAGAGATTGGGATGGACTTTGGTTTGGACAAGTGTGCCAAAATTCATTTGAAGAAAGGAAAGATTACTGGCGTTCCCAAGGACCCTGAGCTTGTGGATATAAGTGTTATTAGACATCTTAACACTGGAGAGACCTATACATACCTGGGCGTGCCTCAAAGCCGCATTCAGGACGTAACATCAGTGAAGGAGTCTCTCCGAAGCAGATACAAGCATCTTCTTCGACAGATTTGGTCTTCCAATCTGTCGGCGTTGAACAAGGTATCTGCGACTAACATGCTTGCCGTCCCGGTTCTACTCTACTCGTTTGGGGTGGTTCAATGGACGAAGAACGAGCTTAAGGCCCTTGATGTCACCACGCGTAAGATCATGCATATGCATAAAAGCTTGCATATCAATTCGTCAGTTCCGCGATTATACATTTCACGCCAGCAAGGCGGACGCGGACTTCTGAATCTCCAGTGTCTTCATAACCGAATTGTTTTGAGTACAGCTTACATCGTTGCGAATGGCAGAGATCCTCTCCTAAAGATGGTCAGAAACCACGAGATGATTGGCGAAGGGGCGTTCCTTTACAAAGCCGCGGAGCAAGCTGCCGAGACCCTTGGCCTGAATTTTAACATCAGAAGTGAGGAAAGTGCATTACTCCATCTAGATGCTTCACGTCTAAAAGCCGAAGTAAAGAAAGCAGAGGTTGGAAAATTTCACCAAGAGCTACTCGACAAGCAAATGCACGGAAACTTTCACAGAAATGTAGAAAAACAGTCCTTGTCGAAGGAGCAAACTTTTGCTTTCCTCAAATCATCAGGGCTCAATTCAGGTACAGAGGGCTTTATTTTCGCATGCCAGGACGGTGTCATCTCCACCTTAGCATACCGTCACCGCATTTTATGTCAAGAAGTTCCCAGTGATAGGTGCAGAGCGTGTCATGCACACGCTGAGTACCTAGAACATATACTATCGGGGTGTCCGACCCACGCAGGAACAACGTATATCTATAGACATAATGCGGCCCTAAGAGTACTTTATTACCACCTTTGTCGCTCTTACGGTGTTGGTCGCGACCCTGCCCTGCCGAACGCTCCAAGGGATATAGAGTCAATTGTCCGAAACGAGAAGTGCCAGATTTTCTGGAACTACGATTTTCGGGCAGCAGTCTCCGTTGCGCACTCGAGGCCTGACATTGTTCTCCAAGACTTCGAGAAACGAACTATATTCGTGATCGAATTCTCGGCTCCATCCGAATACAACATCACTGCAAAGGAGAAAGAAAAAGAGGAGAGATATCAAGACCTTAAAAGAGAGCTGCGTCGACTGTACCCAAAATATTCGGTACGAGTAATTGTTCTTGTGATAGGTGCTCTCGGAGGTGTGAAATTATCGCTGGTTCGTAACCTTAAAGCCATACCCGCGTGCCAAAAATATGCCAAGGCTCTTGCGAGATGGATGCAGAAAGCTGTCATCCTTGGGTCGCTTCGTGTCCTCAAGACACACGAGGGTTTCGCCGGCCTGTCGTTGTGATTTCGTCGTGCCCTGTGACCACCCATCTCACGGATGTGAGACGTGGCCATAGGTGTATTTTACCGCGGTTCTACTGGGGGCCATTGACATTTTTTCAAGATGGCAGTTGCTCTTAGTGGTACCCTGCGGTGGTTGTTTAACTTTTTTTTTAATTATATATATATATATATATATATATTATACTTTATATACAATATATAAAGAATATATAAAGAATATAATATAAAATGTATGTAAGCCTATTTTATTAATAAGTAGATTCGTTATTTCATTTTTAGTTGCGCACTTATTCCTAGATTCAAAGTTTTTTTTCATTTTTTCATCTATCTTTCAGACATTACACTCTTTCACCTATTCCTGTTTTATCTGTATTATCATCAGAGAATAACAGGAAATTTTTAACGTTTTTTCAGACTAGATGAAGTTATGAGCTAACAATTATTTTAAATTAATTTTTGTCTGAAAAAAGATCTTCTCCTTTCGCTCCGCTGGAAATCGTACCGCAGAACTCGCGATTGCCGGTCAAGTGCTTTCCCATTAAGCTACTAGAGAGATCGAGAGAAGAAGCTTTTTCAGAAATTACACGCATTATTTTGCTAGGTGGTACAAATCAATTTGTAATATTCAACTGTTTTGTTGAAAATTCGTCTCTTTGGACTGAAAATTAAAATATTTTTGTAAAAAATCCTTTTATTTTATTGAAAATTCGTCTTTTTGGTGAAATTAAACAGTTTTTAATTGAAAAGTAAAATCTTCTTTGAAATTTTTTTTGAAATTTCATGAGGATCTTGAAAAATTTTCTGGAATTTTTAAAAATACATTAAAATATTTCAAATCCTTTAAAATCTTTTGAAATTTTTTGAAATTTTACGAGGATCTTGAAAATGTTTTGGAATTAAAAAAAACCCTAAATTATTTCAAATCATTAAAAATATTTTGAAAGTTTATTAAGATCTTGAAAAATTTGTTTGAATTAAAAAAAAATAAAATCTTTGAAAATCCTCCAGAATTTCTTTGGAATTTTTAAAAATACATTAAATTATTTCAAATCATATGAAATCTTTTTAAATTTTTGGAAATTTTATGAGGATCTTGAAAATTTGGTTGTAATTAAAAAAAAAACCTAAATTATTTCAAATCGTTAAAATTCTTTTTTGAAATTTCATGAGGATCTTGAAAATTTTTCTGGAATTTTTAAAAATACATTAAAATATTTCAAATCCTTTAAAATCTTTTGAAATTTTATGAGGCTTTTGAAAATTCCTTGGAATTGAAAAAACAACTAAATTATTTCAAATCTCTTAAAATATTTTAAAACGTCTTGAATTTTTATAAAATTTGATGAGTATATTGATTCTTTTTTGGAATTAAAAAACCCTAAATTATTTCAAATCATTTGAAATGTTTGGAAATTTTATGAGGATCTTGAACATTTTCTTGGAATTCAAGAAAAAAACTAAAATCTTTTGAAAATACCCCAGAAATCCTTTGGAATTTAAAAAAAAACATTAAATTATTTCAAATCATTAAAAATATTTTGAAATTTTTGGAAATTTCATGAGGAACTTGAAAATTTTGTTGTAATTAAAAAAAAAACCTAAATAAAAAAACCCTAAATTATTTCAAATCATTTAAAATGTTTTGGAATTTTTTGAGACTATTGAAAATTTGTTGGAAAAAAAACTAAAATCTTTGAAAATCCCCCAGAATTTCTTTGGAATTTAAGAAAAAAAATTAAATTATTTCGAATATGAAATCTTTTGAAATTTTTTGAAATTTTATGAGGATCTTGAAAATTTTTTGGAATTAAAAAAAACCCCTAAATTATTTCAAATCATTAAAAATATTTTGAAAGTTTATTAAGGTCTTGAAAAATTTGTTTGAATTAAAAAAAAATAAAATCTTTGAAAATCCTCCAGAATTTCTTTGGAATTTTTAAAAATACATTAAATTATTTCAAATCATATGAAATCTTTTTAAATCTTTTGAAATTTTATGAGGATCTTGAAAATTTGGTTGTAATTAAAAAAAACCTAAATTATTTCAAATCGTTTAAATTCTTTTTTGAAATTTCATGACAAATGACAAATTTATAATAAATCAACTATTTGGTTGAGAATTCATGTATTTTATTAAAAATTTATCTTTTTGTTAGAAAAATGAACTATTTTGTTGAAAATTCGTCGTTTTTGTCTGAATTTAACTATTTTTGATTTTAGATTTAAACCATTTTTGATGGAAATATCAAAAATTATATTTTTTGTTCAGAATTCATTTTTTTGGTTGAAAATTCAACTGTTTGATTAAAAATTAATTTGTTTTGGTTGTGGATTCAATTATTTTATTGAAACTGTCTTTTTTTGTTGATTTAACTGTTTCTGATAAAAAAATTGATTATTCCATTCAAAATTAAGAAGTTCGCTGAAAAGTAATCATTTTTGGTGGAAAATTCAACTGTTTTGTTGAAAATTCGTCTCTTTGGACTGAAAATTGAACTATTTTGGTAAAAAATCCTTTTATTTAATTGAAAATTCGTCTTTTTGGTGAAATTAAACAGTTTTAATTGAAAATTAAAATCTTCTTTGTAGAAAATTTTGGCTTCTGGAAAATTCCACTTTTTAGGTTGAAAAATCAATTCTTTTCTAAAAAATTAGTCTTTTTGGTTGAAAATTTAACTTTTTTCGGATTGAAGATAAATTTTGTTTCTTGAAAAATTATCTATTAGTTTTTACAACGATTTTCTGGGAATTTTTATTTTATTTATTGTTAATTAATTAATTTAATTTATTTAAAATTAATTTATAAAATTAAATTAATTTATTGTTAATTTTATTTATTGTATTTATTATTTATTTTTTTTTAATTTTTACTTTTTATAAATTATTAAAATTCTAATGAGAAAAATACAATTTTATTTTATATTGTACTATTTTATTCAGTAGAAAAGGCTACTAATCGTATTAGTAAAATTTCTACTAATTCGGATTTAGAGAGTAAAATCAATTTTGGAAATTGAAACTCGAGGTATTTTTTTCAAGGCAGGGGATGTCGAATCCTCTCTTTATAGCGTTTTTTGTTCGATCTTGGGGTAGAGAGGGAAAATCAGCCTGTTGTTTCTCGCTCTACCCTAAATTTGAAGGGGTTGGAGAGAGCTCAATATAAAGCTCGAAAGTGGTTCTGGGTGCATGCGCCCTATGTCTAGCTCAAGGCTTTCAAGCCTACTCTGAGTTTTGGGGGACAAACACATATAGAGAATCGGCTATAGGCCAAAGAAAGTAAAAAAAATTAATTAAAATAAAGAAAACAATAATAAATAAATAATAATAAATAATTTTATTTTATTTTATTATAAATTATTATTATTATTTTAAAAAAATCCAAATCAAGCCGAAAATGCCTTCGAAATATTAGGCTGTAACCATCCCAAGCCTGATACATTTTTTTTTTTGATAATAATAATAATAATTTATAATACAATTTTCAAAAAAAGGAAAATTATTTTTTTCAAATTAAATATTTTAATTTATAATTTTTAAAGTTAGGATAAATAATAATAAATAATTAAATTGTTTCATTTTTTTTTAATGTTGGTTCAGTTGTATTTGATGGTCCCGCATTCTCGGCTAAT
Organism: Andricus quercusramuli; assembly: GCA_932178445.1. NCBI lineage: Eukaryota > Metazoa > Arthropoda > Insecta > Hymenoptera > Cynipidae > Andricus > Andricus quercusramuli. The sequence continues at coordinate 463 of CAKNXH010060755.1, read as the reverse complement.
GAAAAATAGAACTGCATTAAGTTCATTAAATTTTATTATTATTTATTATTTATAATTGATTATTTATTATTTGTCATTGATTATTTATTATTGATAGCAGTATTCAAAAAGGCCATAAATATTTTTATTTTATTCTATTTCCAGGTTTTATAGTCTCCTTCCCAGGACTATAAAATCTTCAGGGTTGCTACGTAATAAGAGGGTGGAAGCAGCACAGTGGGAGGAATCGGGAATTTACTGTTCCTAATCCACGAGAGCCTACAATTCTTGGTCGATTTTAATGTTTTTTTTTATTTGCTCAGAAATCTTTTAAAATCCTCTTAAACTTTTTTAAAGGCCATTACAATTTCTTGGAATTTTTTTAAATACCCTAGAATATTTCAAATTCTTTAACATTTTTTGAAATTGTTTAAAATTTTATGATGCTCTTGAATTTTATGAGGATCTTGACATTTTTTTGGAA
>CAKNXH010060754.1:82198-109441 GCA_932178445.1 Andricus quercusramuli | reverse complement strand
TAGAAATTTTTCCTACAATTTTTTTAAAATCTTTAAAAATGAAAATAAACTGCCTTAAAATCTTCCAGTTTCTTTTTTGACAATCTTGGAAATCTTTTAGAATGTTTTGAAATCATTTCAAATACTCTCTTAAATAAATTTTGTAAAATGAAAAATCATTTTTAACTTTCCAAGGAATCTTTAAAAAAATTCTTCATCGCGTGACAAGATTCAAAATCATTAAAAAACTTGAAAATTTTATTTCGAAATCTTCAAAAGTTCAATTAAGATTATCAATCCTCAACTAGAAAAATAATTTTTGTACGAACTTGTTGAATTTTCAACCAAAAAACATGAATTCTCAATACAAAATGTAATAATTATTTAATATAAATACCAATTTCGAAAAACGACTTATTTTTTAGGTTTCTTTGTTTATTAACTTTGAAACATTACAAAAGATTTCCATTATTTTCAGAACGAGAAACCACAAGATTTGATTAATAATGATGATGATATATCAAAATTGTTCAAGAATTTTTTGAAATAAGTCGAAAAGCCTTAGAAAATTATTTTTATATAACCTTAAAGCAATAAAGCAAAAGCCCTAAAAAATAAGCAGTTATCCAAAACTTTTATTTTTTATTAAAAAGTATTTTTCCGTTTAACTTATATTTTGTTTTTGGTTTTCAATATTTTCAATAAAGAAAATCAGTTCAATTTTCAACCCCAAAATATGAGTTTTCTACTAAAAAGATTAATTTTTTCCAAAAAAAAAAGAAAGAATTGTTGACTAAAATTATCAATCATCAACCAGAAAAATAACTTTTCAACAAAGACGTTGAATTTTCTACTAAAAAATATGCATTTTCAACAATATGTTTTTTTTTTACTAAAATTAAATGGAAATTTCAACATTTTTTTTTGTCTGAGGATTCAATTATTATATTTTTAGTTGAGAATTCATTTTTTTTAGTTGAGGATTCAACTATTTTATTGCAAATTCCTTTTCTTTGAATGAATATAAATGTTTTTGATTTAAAATTAAAGGCTTGTTATTGACATATCAACTATTACATTTTTTGTTAAAAATGTATATTTTTGGGTAGATAATTCAACATCTTTGTTGAAAAGTTATTTTTCTGACTGAAGATTGATAATTTTAGTCGAAAATTATTTTTTTAATGTAAAAAATTATCATTTTGGTAGAAAATTCATGAATTTAGTTCAAAATTACAATAATTTCTTGAAAATTCATGTTTTGGGATTAAAACTTAAATTGATTTTCTTTATTGAAAGTATTGAGTGTCATCGCTTTTTGTATGGCAGTTTTATTTTGCATCATATTTTGTAAGAGTTCAACCTCCTGCCAATTTTCTGATATAAATATTTATCTACAAATTTATTTGTTTATATGGTAATAAAATTGAGAAAATTCAAAAAAGATGTTTAAAAATTTCATAATTTCAACAAAAGAGTTTATTTTCAAACAATTAGTTGAATTTTCAAATAAAAAAAGATGAATTCTCAACGACAAATGTCACAGTTGATTTTTCAATTCAAAAATATTTTTATTTTGAATCAAAAACATTTGAATTTATCAAAAGGAAAACGAATTTTCAATAAAATAGTTGAATCCTCAACAAGTATTGACGTTGAAACTAAAAAAATTTTTAATTTCAAATCAAAAATAGATGAATTCACCCAAAAAGATGATTTTATTTTCCATCACATTATGTAATTTATGTAATAAATCTACTTGTTTTTTTTTGTTCAAGATTTTATGACGATTTTCTTTATTTTGTCGAATTTTAAATTTTTTTGGGAAATCTAAATTGTTTCAAAAGATATTTAGAAGTAAAATGTAGAATTTCAAATATTTCGATAAAAAATTTAGCAGCTTTTTAAGAATTTGGAAAGGGTTCTAGAAAATAATATAATTTTTTTAAGTTTCATGAGAACATTTCAGAAGATTTCCTAAAATGTGGAAAAAGAATGTAGATTTGCAAACGAAACTTTGGAAAAAATCGAATAAATTTAAAGGAGATATTAAAAAGTTTTGAAGTGAAGAATTTTGAAAGGTTTCAAAAGAATGAAAATTTTTTCTTTAGTTTCGTAATAAAATTTAAAATGATTTTTTTATTTTAAAAAGTTAATTTCAAAACAATATTTAAAACTACTTTAAAATGTTTTTTAAAAATCCAAAGTTTTGAAAACGAATTTGAAAGTTCATATTTTGTAAGAGTTCAACCTCCTGCGAATTTACTGATATAATTATTTTTATAAAAATGTTGCTATTTATATGGTAATAAATTTGTTAAAATTGAAAAAATTCAAAAAAGATTTTTAAAAATTTCATAATTTCAACAGAAAAGTTTATTTTTAAACAAATAGTTAAATTGTCACATAAAAAAGATAAATTCTCAAGGAAAAATGTCACAGTTGATTTTTCAATCCAAAAAGATTTACATTTTTTTTATCAAAATCATTCGAAATCTCCCAAAAAAGACAAATTTTCAACCAGTTGTATTTTTAACCAAAAAAAGATGGAATATTTTCCAAAATAGATGAATTTTCTGCAAATCAATTTAATTTTTAAAACGAAAATAGGAATTTTCTATTGAGAAAATTAATTTTATACCAAAAAAGAGACGGATTTTCAATCAGAATCATCAATCCTCCACCAAAAAAATAAGTTTTATAAGAAGATTTCGAATTTTCAACCAAAAAACATGAATTCTCAACGAAAAATGTCACAGTTGATTTTTCAATCCAAAAAGATTTAAATTTTTTTATCAAAAAACATTCGAAATCTCCCAAAAAAGACAAATTCTCAATCAGTTGTATTTTTAACCAAAAAAAGATGAAATATTTTCCAAAATAGAAGAATTTTCTACAAATCTGTTTAATTTTTAAACCGAAAATATGCATTTTCTACTAAAAAGATTAATTTTATAAAAAAAAAAGACGAATTTCCAATCAGAATTTTCAATCTTCCACCAGAAAATTAATTTTTTTACGAAGATGTTGAATTTTCAACCAAAAAACATGAATTCTCAACAAAAAATGTAATAATTGATACTTAAACTAAAATAATACTTTAATTTCAAATAAAAAATAGATTAATTCATCAAAAAGCCGAATTTTGAAAAAAAAGAGTTAAAGATTCAACCAAAAAAGTATTTTTAGTCAAGAAAGAAATACAGTTTTAGGAAAATTATAATTTGAAGGGGAAAATAATTTCCAGGAATCTTGAGACTTTTTTTATTATCTTCAAACCTTAAAAATTTTATTTCAAAATCTTCAAAAATTTTCATTTTGTTTAAAGTTTCTTGCAATTTTTTTTAAAACTTCTAAATAAGTTTTCAAATTATTCAAATTTTTCCTAACATTTTTTAAAAATCTTTAAAAATAAAAAAGCTGCTTTAAAATCTTCCAGATTCTTTTTTGAAAATGTTGGAAAACTTGTTAAAATTGAGGAAATAAAAAAAAAGATTTAAAAAAATTTCATAATTTCAAAAATAAAGTTTATTTTCAAACAAATGGTTAAATTTTGAAATAAAAAAGATAAATTTCCAACGACATACAAAAAAAAGACGAATTTTCAAACAGAATTATCAATCCTCCACCAGAAAATTAATTTTTGTACGAACATGTTGAATTTTCAACCAAAAAACATAAATTCTCAACAAAAAATGTTATAATTGATATTTAAACTAAAGTAATACTTTAATTTCAAATAAAAAATAGATAAATTCATCAAAAAGCCGAATTTTGAAGAAGAAAAAAAGATTTAAATATTCAACCAAAGAAGTATTTTTAGTCAATAAAGAAATAAAGTTTTAGGAAAATTGTAATTTGAAGGGGAAAATAATTTTGTATACAAAATAAAAATTTCGATTAATTATTTATATTCTCTTATGTAATGTTTCAAAGATTTTTTAAATATTCTATTAAAATTAACTTTTAAAATAAAGAATCACTTGAAAAATTTCCAGGAATCTTGAGAATTTTTTTATTATCTTGAAACTTTAAACATTTTATTTCAAAATCTTCAAAAATTTTCAATTTGTTTAAAGTTGTTTGAAAATTTGTTTGAAACTTCTAAATAAGTTTTCAAAGTATTCGAATTTTTCCTAAAATTTGTTTAAAATCTTTAAAAATAAAAAAAACTGCTTTAAAATCTTCCAGATTCTTTTTGAAAATGTTGGAAATCTTTTAGAATGTTTTAAAATCATTTTAAATATTCTCTTAAAATAAATTTTGTAAAAAAAAACATTTTTAACTTTCCAAGGAATCTTTAAAAAAATGCTTCATCGTGACAACATTCAAAATCTTTAAAAAACTTTAAAATTTTATTTCGAAATCTTCAAAAGTTCAATTAAAATTATCAATCCTTCAAACCAGAAAAATAATTTTTGTGCGAACTTGTTGAATTTTTAACCAAAAAACATGAATTCTCAACAAAAAATGTAATAATTGATATTTAAACTAAAATAATATTTTAATTTCAAATAAAAAAGAGACGAATTCATCGAAAACCCGAATTAGGCAAATTATAATTTGAAGGAAAAAATATTTTTAAATATTTCAAAAGATTTCACAAGGTTTCCTACAATGTCGAAAAAGATTGTATAAGATTTTCAAACGAAATTTTTTGAGAAAAAAAAACGAATAAATTTAAGAGATATTCCAATTTTTTGAAATGATTAAAAAAGTATTTAAATACTTTTTCAATTTTTTTTTGTAGATTTTTGAAGATTTCGAAAATAAAGCTTCTTAAGAGTTTTGGAAGGTTTCAAAAGAATGAAAATTTTTTCTTCAGTTTCCTAGTCAAATTGAAATTCTTTATTTTGAAAAAATTAATTTTAAAAAAATATTTAAAACTCCTTCAGAATGTTTTTAAAAAATTCCAAAATGTTGAAAAAGAATCTGAAAAATTTTACAGCAATTTTTTTATTTAAAACCCATTCTTCTTGAATTTTCTGAAGAAACCTAGGAAAATTATATTTTTACAACCTTAAAGCAAATAAACAAAGAAACGTAAAAAATAAGTAGTTTTTTCAAAATTGGTATTTATATTAAAAAACATTTTTTCCTTCAAATTATAATTTGCATAAAACCTTTTTTTTCTTTCTTGATTAAAAATATGTTTTTGTTTGAACATTTAAATATTCTGTTCCAAATTCGGCTTTTCCATGAATTAATTTCTGTTTTTATTTGAAATTGAAACATTACTTTATTTTAAATATCAATTATTACATTTTTTGTTGAGAATTCGTCGTTTTTTGTTTTAAAATTCAACTACTTGGTTATAAAAAAATGTAAAAGCTTTTTAAGAATTTTTAAACGATTGAAAAAGATTTCAAAAAATGTCCTCAAATTTTGAAAAAGAATTGGAAATCACTTCCGAGTTCTTAATTTATATTTTGTGTTCTAATATTTTCATATTGACAATTTCAAATAGACAGGATTGTTGTGAACTTAAGATTGCTATCAGAGAAAAGGTTGCTTAGTAATTTGTTTGTGAGATAAGCATAAAAATTTACTGATAGTCATTCGGAGATAAAACTCATTCCACTTGCTATTTTATTTTTATAAAATAAAGTTTCTTGTATAGCTTAATTTTATTTTTCCCTTAAACATAAATAAAATTCCTCTTTCCATTGTAATAAAATACTTCCGTTAATTTAAAAAATTGAAGAGTTTGTAAAAATAAACTATAAATTTTCAGATAGTTCTACTTTAGAAATATGCAAATCAATTATTTGTAAATTATATCATATTGTTTAATTCATTTTAACTTCTATTTTCGACTCCAAGGGGTGGAAAATCAATATTACAGAAGAGGTGACATTATCTATTCTATTGTATTGGAATAAAAATTGATTTTTAACAGGTTGTCTACTCACCTGGAATACTTAGAATTGTCAGGAAATGTTGATATATCTGGAAAAACCTGGAAATGTCAGGAAATTTTTTTTAAAGTCAGAAAATTTTTTCGAGTGCGTGCTTAATTTTTTCTTATTTAGCAACATAAAATGTAATAAACATGTTTTTTCATTTGTAAAATTAGCTTTACATTACTGTATTTAACTATTTTGTTTAAAATTCTTTGTTTTTGTTGGGAATTAATTTGTTTACTATAAATTCGATTATTTGGTTGAAAAATATTTCTTAGTTAAAAATGTATGTTTTTTGGTTGAATTCAACTACATATTGCATCTTACGTTGAGAATTCATCTTTTTTAGTTGAAAACTTCACTATTTATTTGAAAATTAAACTTCTTTTGTTAAAAATTAATTTGTTTGGTTGAACATTCATTATTTAAATTCAAAATTCATATCTTTGGTTGAAAATGTAACCATTTGTTGACATTATTTTTTTGTTGAAAGTGTCGTTTTTTTATTTTTCATCTTGTATTAAAAATAATTATTCTTGGTAGAGAATTGATCTTTTTTGTTAAAAATTCAACTATACATTTGAAGCTTTATCATTTTGGTCGACAATTTAACGATTTTGTTGTGAATGATTTTTTTTAAATTTATTGATTTAACAAATTTAATATAAATATAATAATATAATATAAATAATATAATAATTATATAATATAAATTCTAAAAATATTCCATCACTTTAGTTGAAAATTCATCTGTTTGATTAAAAATTAACTTTTTTAGTTGAAAATTCAAGTATTCCAGTTGAATATTTCATCACTCTAGTTAAAAATTCATCTGTTTGGTTGAAAATAAAATTTGAAAACTGAAAATTTATCTGTTCAATTTTTATTTGGAAATTCGTCTTTTTTTGGTAGAAAATTTATCTTTCTGGTTAAAAAATTATCTTTTTTGCTAAAAATTTAACTATTTCAGTTGAAAATTAAACTATTATGTTCAGATTTTTTTTGTTGAATATTAATTTTGTTGAGGAATACATTTTTTAAATGAAAATTTAACGATTTAAGTTTTGGCTGAGAATTTATCATTTTAAATATAAATTCATGTTTTTTTTTTTTTTGGAAAATTAATTTCTTTGGTTGAAAAATGAATTTTTTTAAACTGAAATTTTAACTATTCAATTTTTTGTTGAAAATTTAACTCATCTAATTAAATATTCCATTTTTTGATTTAAAAATTCATCTTCCTGGTTGAAAAACAAATTTTTTGTACTAAAAATTTAGGTATTTACTTTTTGGTTGACAATTTATTTATTTTTTTGGTTAAAAATGAATTTTTTATACTTAAAATTAACTGTTCCATTTTTTATTGAAAATTCAACTATTTGGTTAAAAATTAATTTATTTTGTGGAAAATCTAATATTTTGACTCAAAATGTTAGGAATTTTAAGCGTTTAAAATTGGATTTAATATAGTACCTACATTAATTTTAATTAACAATATATTTTCCTACTTTTCGTACTATGAAATAAAATTGGTTTAAACTTGTTAAACAAATTTCTCTCATTTGAGAAAAATCTAGATCCTTTGAATGTCAAATTCTTATTGTACAGGATTTATTATTCTAAAAAAATGTACTACATTCATGCGAAAAAATAAATGTAACCTTTCATCAAAAATAGTTAAAATTAAGTTTATCTTGTATTTAAATTTTAATAATTCATCTCATTAATTCTTTCGCCGAAGCACAATTTTCACGCAGTTTTAATCATATAAGTTTTCAGTAAAATGTAAAAAATAATTGAAATACAAATAAAATACAGATGTGTAAATTGCAGGGGAAGCCAGAGCGTCAAATGGCCTCTAAAAGTTCAGAGCGGCCACGAAAGTCCTTTAAAAAATGCGGAAGGCAGGTCAGTTTTAACGAAAACAGTATATTTACTTTCTCGCAAAAACAATTTTACTGTAATTGCAAGACAATAAATAATGTATTCGTAAAAGATGGCCTCTTAGTTTTAAAATTCTTATTTTATAAAATGCTATTCATTCAAAACTATCCTGGCAGAGTTGACACTCGAAGGGCCATAATTTTTCGATATTTCCTAAAACTTTCAGATAAAAAATTAGATAATTACCTATTTTCACAAGTTACTTTATTTTTAAAAAAGCTTTTATTTTTCAATTTTATTTTAGGATAATGAACTACTTTCAGGTCTCGAACTCAAACCACTTTTCAAAAAGTGGATCAAAAAGAGGAATTTTCTACCAAGAAAGATTTTTCATTCAATAAAGAAAAAAAATTTCATCAAAAATTTTGAATTTTTAGACCAAAAACATGAGCTTTCAATGAAACAGTTGAATGTTCAACCAAGTAGTTACATTTTTAACCAAAAAGATGAATTCTGAACATAATAAATAAATTTTTAATCAAATAGTTGGTTTTGAAACCGAGAAGTTCAATTTTGTACCGGAAAAGAAGAATTTTTAACAAAATACATACATTTTTAACCAAGAAGATTAGATTTTTTACCAAAAAGACAAATTTTTAACAAATTACATAACTGTTCAACTAAATAGTTTAAATCAAAATGGATTAGTTAAATTTTCATTGACGAGAATTGAAAATTTTAAAAATAATCATTTTCTACAAACCAGTTTAAATTTGTACCAATGTGTTGCATTTTCAAACCAAAAAGACAATTTTTTTATAAAACAGTGAAATTTTTAACCCGAGAATACGAATTTTTAACAAAATGCATCAATTCGTAATAAAAAATTTGAATTTTCAACCCAAAAAGACGAGTTTCCATCTACATAGTTTTAGTCAGTTTTATTTGATTAATTTTCAGTTTATATCTTTTTCGCTTATAACATTTTTGGACAAATTAACAATTTTTAAACAAAAAATGTCAGTTTTTCACCAAAAATGGAATACATAAATTTTCATTAAGGATTATTAATTTTCAATTTAAAAAAAAAAAGTATTTTCTACAAAACAATTTAATTTTGTACCAAATAGTTGAATTTTCAAGCCAAAAGAAAACGAATTTTGTATAAAATAGTTGGAATTTTCAAGCCGAGAATATGAATTAATAAAAAAAAGTAAACTTACAACCAGTCCGTTCAATTTGCAATAAAATAGTTAATTTTTCCCTAAAAAAATTACTTTTTAACAATAAAAAAACGAATTTTCAACACAAGAAAAAGAACTTTTCAGGAAACAGTTTAAATAAAAAAAATATTTTTATTTGAAATAAAAAGATATTTCCATTTGAAATAAGAAAAAAAAAAACCAGTTGTATTTAAACAGCAAAAACGATTTTTCAACGATTTTCAACAAAAAAGGTTATTTCCAACCGAAACTGATTAACTTTTAACCAGAATGTTTCATTTTTAACCAAAAAAGATAAAATTTCTAATTAAAAATAAAAAACAATTGGATACTTAATTTTTAGCAAAATAAAAGAAATTTTCACCTTGAATGAATAGTCAAAAAAAAAGCTATTAAGAAATTAGTAACCAAAAATTTGAATTTTCAACCAAGAAAATTAATTTTCGGCCAAAAAATACGATTTTTCATCTAAATAGTTTTAGTCCAAATTTTATTTGATTTAACAATTTAAAAATTCAACAATTTAAAAAAAAAAAATAATTAATTTGGAATTTTCAACCCGACAATATGAATTGATAACAAAAGATTCAATTTGCAGCAAAAAAATTGGATTTTTCCTTAAAAAGTTACTTTCCAACAAACAGTAAAAAAACAACGAATTTTCAACTAAAATTATGAATGTTCAACAAAAAAAAGATAACCTTTCAAGAAAATAGTTGAACTTTCAACCAAGGAGTTGAATTTTCAATAAAAAATATAATTGTTTATATTTCAACAAAAAAAGGTTTTCATTCAAAATAAAAAACAGTTGGATTTAACCAGCAAATACGAATTTTGAACAAAATACTGGATTTTTAATGAAAAAAGATGAATTTTCAACAAAATATATATATTTTCAACCAGATAGTTAAATTTTCTGCAAAATTGTTGAATTTTCGAGCCAAAATACGAATTTTCTACAAAATCGGTGAATTTTAAATCTGAAATTGTGAATTTTCAATAAAAAAAAGTTAATTTCCCACCGAAACAGATTAACTTTTAACCAGCCAGTTTATTTTTTAACTAAAAAAGGTAAAGTTTCTACAGAAAAAGATGCATTTTTAAACCAAAAAAAAAATGAATGTCTAACAAAATAGTTGAATATTCAATCGAAAAAATATGCTAATCAAAGAAGAAACAAATTTCAATCAAATTATTAAATTTTCAGTTAGAAAATTAACATTGCAACAACAAAAAAACGAATTCCCAACTAAAAGTATGATTCTTCAATCACCAAAAAACGAACTTTTAAGGAAGTAGTTTAACTTTCAACCAAGGAGTTGAATTTTCAATGAAAAATATAATAGTTTATGTTTCAATAAAAAACAATTGGATACTTCATTTTTAACAAAAAAAAGGCGAATTTCCAACAAAACACATACATTTTCAAGGAAATAGTTAAATTTTCGACCAAATTGTTGAATTTTCGAGCCAAAATACGATTTCTCTACAAACCAGTTGAATTTTCAACCCGTAATTGTGAATTTTCAACCGAAACATATTAATTTTTAAAAGAAAAAGGTAAAATTTCTACAGAAATAGATTAATTTTTAAACCAAAAACATGAATGTTCAACAAAATAGTGGAATTTTTAATTTAAAAAAATGGCTAGAATTTTCAAGTCAAAAAGATGAATTTTCAACCAAGAAGTATACGACTTTTTAACCTAATTGTTTAATTTTCAACAAAATGATTCCATTTTGAACTAAATAAGTAAATTATTAGCCAAAAATATTATTTCTTAACCAAAAATTTAATAGTAGACTTTTCAACCGAAAAGATTGAACTTTCAACCAAAAATAGTTGGATTTTCTTATTGTGTTCTATTAATTCAGTTGGAATTTAAGTGAAAAATTAAGAAAAAGGGGAAAGACTGTGAAGCCTGTGATGAATAATAGAAATTTCGATAATTTATAGACTTAAGAATAACATTTTAAATCAACATTGAGTTCATTTTTAAAACTAGAAAAATGTATACACTATTTTTCAAAATCTGTGACACTATTTAAACTTGTTTCGAATTATTATAATAAATTATAATATATAATAATAAATAATAATATATATAAATTATTAATAATCTTTTTTCTTTAGGGACAAGTCTACATTAAAGTTTATGTTTTTGCAGCTGGCAACCTGAATCGAAGTTCCCTTTTGCTCAAGTCCGCCTCCCGCCAAAAGATGGCCCGAAACCTGAGTACCAAGAAAATCAAGAAATCGAAGTATTTTCACGGGCAAATGACCAAGAAGCGTGTGGATGGTGGAAGGCGATAATTAAGGTTCGTAGACTAAAATCCAAATATGAATGTCTCATTGAAAATTTCAAATAAAAAATAAAAAAAAACAGGGTGTCTACTCAGTACTCACCTGGAAAACCTGGAAATGTCACGTGAATTTTTTTGGTTTGGGAAAGTCAGGGAATTTTCTCGAGCGTGTTTAAATTTATTTCAAAATTTATAAGATTAAATTAAATAACCATGTTTTTAATTTGCTTATCAATGAATAATTATTACGAATTTGCTGCGCCATCAATTTTTTTAAATAAAAATTTCTGAAACTTCATTGATAAATGAGAACATTTTAATAGTAAATGATTTTTTAATATTGGGAAATAATTCTGTTTTTAATCATTTGCGTATTTTACTTTTACACTATTATTTGTAAACTTTTTCACATTTTCAAAGAGATAAAATTAAATTATGGGTAAGCACTTATTTTAAAGAATTAAAGAAAAATTAGAAGCTTTTTAATAAATTTGAAAGATCTGAGGAGATAATTTTTTTAAATGTTTTATTTTAAAATATTAATTTTAAGTATTGAAGATTTTAAAAGGTGTTTACAAAATCGTAAGATTTTAAGACAATTCTTTTATTTATGCAGGAATTAAAAAAATTTCAGGGAAACAGAATTTTGAAGGTTTTCAAGAAAATAAAAAAAAAACTTTAGGTTCCTGGGAAAATTTGAAATGATTATTTATTTTGAAAAATTAATTTTAGGAGAACATAGGAATAGATTTTAAATGATTTCCTAATATTTCGAAACTCAATGTATATGATTTTAATGTTAAAAATATTTCGAGTAACTTTAAGAGATATTTAAAAAAATTTTGCAGAGATTTAAAAATAATTTATAAACTTTAAAATATTAACCAAAACTTTAAACAAGAAGTAATTTTTTGAAAATTTCTTCACCAAATTTTAGAAGCTTTTTAAGAATTTTGAAAGGTTTCAAGAGATTAAAAATGTATTCTCAAGATTCATGCGAAAATTTCAAATTATTGTCTATTTTTTTTAATGAATTTTCAGAGAAAATTGAAAAAGTTTCGAAACATAATTTTATAAAACTTTTAAAAAGAATGTAAAACATTTCATATCCAAATTTTACAATTTTACAAGATTATGAAATTTAGAAAATTTTTCGAGTAATGATAAGAAATATTTAGAAAGGTTTTAAAAATATTTTAAAACAATTATAAACTTGAAAACATTTAACAAAATGTTGAACAGAATGTAGATTTTTGAAAATTTCGTAAAAAAAGTCTAGAAGCTTTTTAAAAATTTTGAAAGTTTTCAATAGAATAAAAAAGTGTTTTTAAGATTCGTGGGAAATTTTCAAATAATTTTTAATTTTTTTTTCCAATGAATTCTAAAGAAAAATTAGAAAATATTTAAAATTATTTTAATTTATTTCTTAATATTTTGAAAACCATTGTAAAATATTTTAAAGCAAAATTTTGCAAGATTACAGTTTTTTAAAATTTTGAGTAAGTTTAAGAGATATTTAGAAGTTTTGATATGATTCAAAAATAATTAAAAACTTTTAAAGATTTCAAAAAACGAAAAAAATGTATATTCCGACAAAAAATAAGCTTTTTAAGAATTTTCCTTAAATTCCAAAAAAAATTAATGGTTTTTTAATTTGCAAAGTTAATTTTAATTTTGCAGAATTTTTTAAGAGTTATACGAAATATTCAAATTATTTTAAATAATGTTATGGGAAAATTTTAGATGTTTTGAAAAAATGAATTTGAAAGAGAAAATTGGGAAATATTTCAAAGGATTTCCTAAACTTGCAAACTCATTTTTTCAATTCGCAGGAATACATTTTTTTTAATTCGAGTAAATTTAAGGGATATGAAGAAAATTGGAAAAAACTAAAAAAAAAGTGATTAATTTGAACAGATTTAAAATAAAAACTTTAGAACCTTTTAAAGAATTTCTCAAGGTTTCGAGAGAATACAAAAAATTTCTTTAAATTCGTGGAAAAATTTGAAACAATTTAATTTTTTTAAAAATTAAATTTTAAAGAAAATTAAAAAAACATTTCGAAAAATGCCGAAAAAAGTGGAGGATTTTAAGGAATTTTTTCACTTATTTCCTTGTTCTCAGATCTCAATATAATTTTAGCTATAGGAAATTTTAATTTTGTGTTAAAAAGTGAACCCAGAATTTTGGCAGAATTAAAAAAAATGTATTGAGGATTCTTTTACGCCTACTTTTGCAAAAAATTGCATATTTTATTTAAGTGGCCGTTCTTAATGTATTTTTTTATTTTGGACTATATATTTTTTTTATTTTTAATGTTTTTTTTTTTTTTTTTTTTTGACAAAATAAAATATATGTCTTTTTGGGTCTTTTAAACTCATTTGTACAAAAAAATTGCTTTTTTTTCAATTGCTGCTGTAAATGGATTATTTTACTTCGAAGGGATAAATGGGGTAAAAACCTGGAATTTTCCGGGCATTTTTCTTGAGAATTTGAGTAGACACCCTGAAAAAAGAATGAAAGCTCAATCATTTCTATACTGCCTCTTAAACTTACAATCTCATCAATTTTGAAATCTTGTCTAGGAAATGTTTCATCTCATACCTCAGTCATAATCGATAAACATTTACGTATGCTAGAAACTATTCACAGTAAATGCCCCGGTTATTGACAAATGAAAGTACGTACCGCACTTGGAGTAAGAAAATGGCAGAGAAGAAATTAAAAAGAATAATGCATAGTGTATTAATGTTTTACAGATTTAGAATATTTAAATAAAAGACAGGGATCATAGTCCATCCCCTTTTTTTACCTAATCCCAATTTTCCCCCATTTTTTTAGACGGTATCAATTCTTTTTTCAAGAATCATAAACAGAAATTTAAGACATTAGAAAATAAGATGCTTTTAAAGATTTTTTTTTTTCGAAAATCGGGAAATAAATTCTTAAATAAAGTTAATGTAGGTAGTAAGATTGAGTTCAACTTAAAACGCTTCCTATTCCTAATATTTAATGTAAAAATATTGCAATTTCAACAAAATAAGTACCTTTTCAACTAAAGAAATTATTTTTGAACTAAAATAATGAATTTTCAACCGAAAAGATTAATTTTTAACAAAGTATTTGAATTTTCAACCAAAAGAGTTTAATTTTTAATTTTAAAAAAGTGCACCGCATCCAAAGAGATGAATTTTCTACAAAACAGTTGAACTTGAAACTAAAAAATGTTTTTCTTCATGAACGAAAAAAAAAATCGACAAAATTGTTGAATTTTCAAACCAAAGCGACGAATTTTCTACAAAACACTTGGAATTTTCAATCCGAAATTATTAATTTTCCACAAAAAAGTTAGTTTTCAATCAAATAGTTGAATGCACTACAAAAATAGTGAATTTTGAAGCAAAGAGACGAATTTTCAATAAAAGAGGTACATTTTCCAACAGTGTGATGAATTTACAACTAATATGATTAATGTTCAACTAAAAAAAATATTTTCTAACAAAGTGGTTGAACTTTTAACCAAATAGTTAAATTTTCAACAAAAGAGGTGAATTTTCGAATATGTTGAATCTTCAACCAAGAAAAAATGTATTTTAAGCGAAATAGTTAAATTTTCAACCTAAAAAGATGAATTTCCAATAAAATAGTTGAATCCTCCACCAAAACAGATTAATTTGTAAACGAACAGTTTCATTTTTAACAAAGAAGATTAAATTTCTACCAAAAGAGATGAATTTTCAAACCAGAAAGACGATTTTTAAACAAAATAATTGAATTTTCAACCAAAAAATATGAATTTTTAATAAAATAGTTGAATTTTCTATACGAAAGTTGTTGAATTTTAAACAAAAAAAGGATGACTTCAAAATTTTTTTTTACTCTTCAACAAACTAATTAGATTTTAAATCAAATAATGAATTTGTTAAGCAAAAAAGATTTTCCACTGAAATGATGAATCTTCTAACATAAAAAAATGAATTTTTAACAAAATAGTGTAATTTTGAACCGTAAAAGATGAATTTTCAATAAAATAGTGGAATTTTCTGTATGAAAATTGTTGAATTTTAAATCAACAAAATTGTTGAATTTCTAAAAGAATAATTAAAATTTCAATCGAATAATAAAAATGTATTAAAAAAAAATTTTGAACCAAAAAGACAATTTTCAATAACATAGTTGAATTCTCAACCAAATCAGATTAATTTTCAACCAAACCGTTGCATTTTTAATAAAGAAAAAATGTAATAAAAATTCAACAATTTGGTTAAAAAGTCATTCTTTTTTATTGAAAATTCTTCTTTTTGGGGTTTAAATTCAGCTATTTTGGTTAAAAATTCAACGCAATCTTTCTGATTCCAGATTCAATTTTTTTAAATTGCTCTTTCTGGTTTAAAAATTTATCTGTTTTAGTAAAAAAAAATATTATTTTTTAAAGTCGAATGTAAAGTCGAAAATTCGTCCTTTGTCTTGAAAGTTGAACAATTTGGATGTTCTTTTTTTTCTTTCTTGACTAGGTTATTTGTTAAAAATCATGAGTTTAATTGATAAATCTGTTTTATTTTGTGGTTAAAATTTAACCTTTTACTGAAAATTTTATTTTTCAGTTTATCTTTGATAATATTGATTTTTTAAATTGAAAATTCAAGTTTTTTTTGTTTGAAAATTTATTTTCTTTGATAGAAAATTAATCTTCTGGATTGGAAATTTGTCTTTTTGATTTTAAAATTCATCTCTTTTGGTAGAAATTGCTTGTTTTTTGGCTGAAATATCAACTATTACATTCTTTGTTGAAAATTTATCTTTGTAGGTTTAAAATTTAACTACTTGGATAAAAGTGCAACTATTTTGTTAAAAATTAGTTTTTTTTTTGTCTGGAAATATCAACTGTTACATTTTTTGTTTGGAATTCATCTTTTCATTGAAAATTCAACTTTGTTCTTCAAAATTCGTCTTTTTGACTTGAAAATTGAACTATTTAATCGAAAATGCAACTGTTTTTGGTTGAAGTTTAATCTTTTTCTATTAAAAATCCGACTATTTGGTCGAAAGTTCAAGTATTTTGTTAATCTCATCGTTTTTAGTCGGAAATTGGTACTTTTGGATTGAAAATTAATCTTTTATGGTAATAAAGTAATCTTTTTTAGTTAAAATAAATGAGTAAATTTGACATTTCAAAATTTTGGTCTGAAATTGTATTGTTTCATTCCATTCGTGAAAGATTATTTGTTAAAAATGTTACAAGTTTAAAATTCCGGTCCTTGAATATTAATGGTCAGAGAAAATGAAAAATTGGCCAGGGGAAAATCAGGGAATTTTGAAAATGAAATTTTTCGAGCATCCAGGGTTAAATAATAACCGAAATTTCCGTTTAATCCCTTCTTAAAAAAAAAAATCTTTTTTTATCTAAAACTACTACAGAACAGCTGTGATCCCTGAAAAGAAAATTATTTTGAATTAAATTTGATTGAATTCTAGTTGACGGCCTTTCTGAGGCTTTATCAATAGAATAAGCTGTAGGCTATATTCTATGTTAAAATGTTACAAAATTAAGATTCTGGTATTTGAATATCAATGGTCAGAAAAAATTTAAAATTGCTCAGAGTAACGTTAGGGAATTTTGAAAATGAATTTTTCGGCTACCCTAATATAATATTTTTGTTAGTAATTTATTCGCCTCCTCTCGTCGATTATACTTTTATTTAGGAATTTTATCATTTGAAATTAAAGAATTTTAAATCAGATTAAAATCAAATTAAAAATCCTATTTAACGTCCAATACTCAAGTAGAATATTGAATTATTTGGATGAGGGTTGAACCGTTTTATTAAAAAGTCATTCTTTGTTCTTTTGTTGAAAATTCATCGTTTTAGTTGATAATTCTTTTTTTTTTGTTGGAAATTAATTTTTTTTATTGAAATTCAACGGTTTCGTTGAACATTTTTCTTTTTTGGTTACAAATTTTATTATTTTCGTATAAAATTCAACTATTTGGTTGAACATGAACTTTTTGGTTGGAAAGTCATATTTTCGGGAAAGAAGAATTCGTCTTTTTGGTTTGAAAATTCAGCAGTTTGGTTGAATTTTTTTTCCATTAACTAAAAAATCTTTCTTGGTAGAAAATTCACTTCTTTTGTTGTAAATTCGCCTTTTTGGTTTAAAAATTAATCTCTTTTGATAGAAATTTGATCTTTTCTTTAGTCAAACTGCATTTATTATTCAGTTTTGTCTGAAAATTGATTGTTTAAAAAATTTTTTAAATAATGTTTTACCTGAAAATGTAACTTTTCCATTTTTTGTTGAAAATTCATCTTTTTTAGTCAAAAATTCGTCTTTTTTGGTAGGAAACTAATCTTTTTGGTTGAACATTAACATTTTTTGCTGAAAATTCATATTTTTTGCTGAAAATTCATATTTTCTGGTTGAAAATGCGACTCTTTTAAAAAACATTCGTCTTTTGGCTTCAAATTTCAACAATTTAGGTGCAATTTTTTTTCTTAATTACTTTCTTAAAAATTATTTTTCTTTTGGCTCATGATTCATCATTCAAATGGAAAAATCATCTTTTTGGTTGAAAATTAAATTATTTTGTTGAAAATTTAACTATTTGATTGAAAAGTCATTTTTGTAGGTAGAAAATTCCAGTATTTGGTTAAAAATTCAACTATTTTGTTGAAAATTCGTTTTTATGTATTGACAATTAATTCTCCTGAATACAAATTTAGCTACTCAATTTTTGTTAAAAATTTATCTTTTTTGGTTTAAAAAAACATAAACTAAAAATTCGTATTGAAAATACAACTATTTTTGGTTGAAGTTTAATATTTTTGGTTTCAAAATTCGTCTATTTAGTTGCAAATTTATTTTTGTAGTAGAAAATTCCATTATTCTGTTAAAGATTCAGCTGTTGTCATGAAATTTCAACTGTTTTGTTGGTCATTCGTGTATTTAGCCAAAAAATTCTTCCTTTTGTATTTAAAATTCACCTTTTTTTATTAAGAATTAAACTGTCTTCTAAAAAATTCAATTATTTCGTTGAAAATGCAACTGTTTTTGGATGAAGTTTAATCTTTGTAGTTTAAAGTTTGATCGTTTTTTGGTTGAAAATTCTTCTTTTTGGTAGTAAATTCATCATTTTAGTTGAAAATTTTAACTATTTTTTTGAATATTCCTTTTTTCTTCTCTGAAGTATCAACTAATTAATTTTTCATTGAGAGTTTATCTTCCTCTTGAAAATTCAACTATTTTTGTTTGAAGTTTAATATCTTTTGTCTTAAAATTCGAGTAATAATATATTGCATTTTTTGGTGGAAAATTAATCTTTTTATTTGAAAATTAATCTTCTTGTTTAAAAAATCACTATTTCTTAGTTGAAAATTCATCTTTCTGGTATTCGATTTTCGGCTGAAAAGTATTATTTTTTTAGTTCAAAATTCACCTATTTGGTTAAAAATTCATGTATTTTGTTGAAAAATTGTATTTTTTGATCGAAAATTAATCTTTTTATTTAAAAATTAATCTTGTTTGAAAATTTATCTGTTTGGTTGAAAATTCAAGTGTTCCAGTTAAGTGTTCATCGTTTTAGTAGAAAATTCATCTTTTTGGTTTAAAATTTATCTATTCTAGTTGAAGATTCATAATTTTACTTGAAAATTCATCACTTCGGTTGAAAGTTTAACTATTTTGTTGAAAACCCGTTTTTTTTTTTTGTTGAGAATTAAAACTTGTCCGGGAAAACATTTTTTTGTGACATTCAACTTACAAATTATAAAGATTATTAGTTGAAAATTTCGATTTTAATTCAGTTTCAAAAGGTTTCAAAATATTTCAAAGACTTTAGAATATTTAAAAGGATTTTGAACATTTTGCAAAAATTTAATGGATTTCAAAGATTTGAAAACGTTTACAGTTTACCAGATTTCTTAGATTTTAAAATATTTCTAATTTTTTAAATGATTTCAAATCGTATAAAAACATTTTGGAAGATTTCAAAAGATTTCAAAAGATTTTACACAGATTTATAATGTTTTTATGATTTTTAATGAATGCAAAAGATTTCAGAAAGATTTCATAGAAATTTCATAAAGATATCAAAATAATACAAGAATTCTAAAGGTTTCAAAACATTTCAAAGATTTTAAACGATTTCAAAGATTTCGATGACTTTAAACGAATACGAAAGATTTCACAAACAAAGATTAAAGAAAGCTTTCACAAATATTTCAAAGATTTCATAAAAATTTCAAAAGATTAAAAAAAATGTGAAAGATTTCGAGGATTCTAAAGTTTTCGAAGATTTAAAATATTTTACAAAAATTTGAAAAGATTCCGAAAGATTTAACAGAAAATTCAAGATTTCACAAATCATTTTTTATATGGATGACAATTGATTATTTCATTATTTGATGTAAAAAAAAGGAGAACTGGAAAAACCTGATTTCTTAACCTGGAAAATACCTTGAATTTCATTCCTAAGAATCGCTGGACACCCTGACTGAATTCTTTGAAATTTTTGAATTTTGAAATGTTTGCAATCTTCTTAAATATTTTGAAATCTTTAAATTTTCTGAGATATTTTGAAATAATTTGAAATCTGTAAAATCTTTTGGAATCTTTAAAATATTTTGAAATCCTTATGAAATCTTTGAGATCTTTGTGAAATCTTTTTGGAACTTTTTTGAAATCTCTGAATTCTTTGAAATCTTTGAATTCTTTCTGGAATCTTTGTATTCTTTTGAATTCTTTGAAATCTTCTGTAATATTTATAAATATTTTGAAATTGTTGAAATCTTTCGAATTTTTGAAATCTTTAAACATCCTTGAGATCTGAAGTTCTGAAATCTTTGAAATTTTCTGAAATATTTGGAAATCGTTGAAATTTTGTTGAATCTTTGAAATCTTTGTGAAATCCTTGTGATCTTCGAAAATATTTGGGAATATTTTAAATCTTCGAGAGCCTTTGAAATCTTCGAAATCTTTCTGAATTATTTCAAATATATCTTTTCGAAATCCTTGCAATCTTCTGAAATATTTTTAAATCACTAAAATCTCTCTTAAATCTTTGTAATTTCCTTTGGAATTTTGAATCTTTGAAATCTTATGATATCTTTATGCAATTGTTGAAACCTTGGTGAAATCTTTTAAAATCTTCTGAAATTTATGCTATTGTCTGAACTCTTTGCAAAATCTTTGAAATCTTGCTGAAGTCTGTGTGAAATCTTTTGGAAACCTTTGCGAAATTTGTAAAATCTTGCTGAAATCTTTGAATTCTTTCTGATTTTTGATATATTTTGGAATCTTTGAATCCCTCGGGAATATTTTGAAATCTTTTGTAACCTTTTGGAATCTTTAAAACCTTCGAAAAACTTTGAAATCTTTGTGAAATCTTTTTGGAACCGTAGTGAAATCTATGAAATCCCTGAATTCTTTGAAATATTTGAATTCTATCTGAAATCTTTGCAATCTTCTTAAATATTTTGAAATCGTTGAAAGTTTTTCATATCTTTAAATTTTCTAAAGAATTTTGAAATTTTTTGGAACCTTTTGGAATCTTTAAAACCTTCTAAAAACCTTGAAATCTTTGTGAAAAAATTAACAAATTGTAAAGCATAATTCTCTTAAAAATTTAATGTTGAGCATTTCTAACTTTTTTTCGAAAAGAACTATAATTCTGACTTGGAACAAGACATTTTCCAAAATAATTATATTTCTGACTTTCTTAGAAATTATTGATCAATGAAAAATGAAATAGCTAATTTTTTACATGGATAACAAATGATTATTTCATTATTTGATGTAAAAAAAAGGAGACCTGGAAAAACTTGACTTGTTGACCTGGAAAACCTGGAAAATACCTTGAATTTTGTTCCTAAGAATAGCTAGACACCCTGAAAACCACCCGATTTCCCCTTTTTTGAGCTAAATTTTGCGCTGTGATCTCTGTTTTTAAGAAACGCTAGATAGACAGCCTGCATTAACAAACGTTTCCTCTTCAGCACATAACGAACACTTGTTTTTTGTCGTTATTGCGTAGCTGACAGTCAATAACTGGGACACTGTCGATAACCGGGACACTTACGTTAAGCAGTTAAACCTGAAATGCTCTAACAACATGGAAAACTTTGTACTTCAGATGATCAAGGGAGGCTTCCTAGTTGTTGAATACTTGGGATGGGAGTATGCGTATACCGAAATAGTTGCCAGTGAGAGACTGAGACCGAAGAATCCCAACCCTCCCATCGATAAGAATGCTTTTCATAAAATTGAAATCGAAGTACCTGAAGAATTAAGAGAGTTGTAAGTTTCCACATTAATATGTATGTCGTCTCTCCACCTTTTCCTTTTCATCTTTCCTTCTCCAGAGTTGCTACAAGATCTGGAAGACCTGGAAAAGTCATGGTATTTTTAAAAAGTGTTTGATAAACCTGGAAAAGTTGTAGAATTAAAAAAAAATTACTGGAAAACCTGGTAAAGTCGTGGAATTTTGAAAAAATTAATTATCCATTTGAAAAATGATATAATATAATAACGAGGTATACACACTGGGTTAGGTTCACCCGGCAAACTTTAACAGCTCATATCTTCGTTCCTAATTGAACAATTTTGCCTCTTTTTTTTGGTTTTTATATACAAAATCCTCAAGAATTGAACAGTGTGGCTTTGAAAGTGGTAAACATGAAAAAACATACATATTTTTAAATAAACAAAGACATCGGAATAACAGATCATGAAAAATCGCGCCGGGTTAGCCTAACCCAGTGTGTATACCAAGTGTTAAAACCATTTAAACGAGCGTGTTTTGAATTCAATACTAATTGATAAGCCATTATCATTGCATTAAAATGTGTCAAAATTAAATTTAATTGACTGAATTTTTTTCAAAAAGTGGACCTAAATTTTTTTCAAAATCAGACCTGGGGAACCTGGAAAAGTCATGAAATTTTGAAACCAGACTCTTGTAGCAACCCTCTTTAATTTATCATCAAGTTGTGTAATATTAATATAAAATTAATAATTTGGTGTCTAATATCTTTTTTTTTTTGCAGTGCGAAGATGGATAATGCACACAAGGAATTTCAAAAGGCAATAGGGGCGGCGGTGTGCCGATATGTGCCTGAACGGGGAGTATTGCTGGCCATCTCCCGTCACGAAAATATGCGTCGTCACAGTAGCATGCTCCAGGAAATGCATTTTCGAAATCTTTCGCAAAAGGTAACTTGACCGAGATTTTATTATGTTTTTTGTCATTGGAATATTTATCAGGGTGGCGACTTTACCTGGAAAGACCAGGAAATGATCAGGAATTTACTTCTGTTCGCAGAAAAATGGAAGTTTTCATTATTTTGATAATTTTGATCACTATTCCAGTTGAAACTTGAATTATTTAGTTGAAAATTCGTTTTTTTTGTTGTTGATAATTAATTTTCTTAACCCTACCTGGATAACCTGGAAAACCTGGAATTGTCAGGGAATTTTGATATACCTTGAAAAACCTGGAAATGTCAGGGAATTTTTTTTCAAGTCAGGGAAATTTTTAAGAGGTTGCCTACCTTTTTAAAAATTACAGTATTGAATTGAATGAAAATGATTCTTCGTTTGTAAAAGTATAGCTCTCTATTACTATATTGATCTATTTGGTTGAAAATTCGATCTTTTTGGTTGAATTCCATTATTTTTTAATGAAAATTGTCATATTTTCTGTTTGAAATATCAGCTGCCACATTTTTCGTTCCGAGTTCATATTTTCCGAAAGAAGATTTAATTACTTGGTTGAGAGTTACTCTTTTGTTGAAAATTTGTATGTTTTTTTCTCGTTCAAAATTATTTTTGTTATTGAAACTGTTACTATTCAATATTTAGTTGAAAAATTATCTTTTTTACTATTTTTATTTTTTTGTATTCTATTATTATTTTATTATTTTATTATTTATTATTTTTTAGAAAATTATCACTTTTTTAGTAAAAATTAATCTTATGGATTGAAAATTAATCTTCTTGTTTGTAATTTAATGTTAAACAGTAATTTTTAAGTGAAAGTTCAACTATTCAATTGTTGATTGACAATTTATCTTTTTAATTGAAAATTCATGTATTTTATTGAAAATTCGTCTTATTTATTAAAAATAATCTTCTTGGTTGAAAATTCTTCTTTTTGGTTCAAAAATCAATTATTCCAGTTAAAGATTGATCATTTCCGGTGAAAATTCATGTATTTTGTTGAAAAATCGTTTTTGTGGTAGAAAATTCATATTCTTGGTTTAAAATTCAAATCTTCCAGCTAGGTATTCATCATTTTAGTTCAAAATTTATATTTTTGTTTAAAAATAAAACTACTTGGTTGAAAGTTAAATTGAATTTATTTTTAAAATAAATGTTGTGTCTGGAAAATTACTTTTTTTTTTTAAATGAAAATTTAACAATTTCATTTTTTGTTGAAAAGCGATCTTTTTAACTTTAATATTCACCTATTTGTCTAAAAATTGATCTTTTTTAGTTGAAAATTCAACTGTTTAATTGAGACCTGATGTTTTTTTTTTTAAATCGCCTTTTTGGTAGAAAATTAATCTTTTTGCTTGAAAATTCAACTATTCCAGTTGAAGATTCATCACTTCGTTTGAAAATGTAACAATTTTTTTGAGAATAAGTTTTGTTTTTGTTGAAAATTAGCTTTTTCTTCTTCTTGGTTAAAAAATCAACTATTCCAGTTAAATATTGATAATTTCCGTTGAAAATTCATGTATTTTGTTGAAAAATCGTTTTTGTGGTAGAAAATTCATTTTCTTGGTTTAAAATTCAAATATTCCAGCTAGGTATTCACCATTTTAGTTGAAAATTGATCTTTTTGCTTAAAAATAAAACTACTTGGTTGAAAGTTAAATTAAGTTTGTTTTTAAAATAAATCCTTTTTTTTTGGAAAATAAATTTTTTTTAATGCATATTTTACTATTTCATTTTTGGTTGAAAACTGATCTTTTTTTGTTCAATATTCAGCAATTTGTTTAGAATTAGATCTTTTTTAGTTGAAAATTCATCTGTTTAATTGTGAACTGATGTATTTTTTTTTAAATCGCCTTTTTGGTAGAAAATTAATCTTTTTGCTTGAAAATTCAACTATTCCAGTTGAAGATTCATCACTTTGTTTGAAAATTCCACAATTTTTGTCGAAAATGTAACTCCTTGTTTCAAAATTTATTTTTTGGTCTAAAAATTGAACTAAAAATCGTTGAAAATTAATCTATTTTTTTGAACGAAAATTAATCTTCTTGGTTGAAAATTCAACTGTTCTAGTTTAAGATTCATCATTTTAGTTGAAAACTCATCACTTTGAAAACTTAACCATTTTGTTGAATATTCGTATTTTTTTTCGGTTGAAAGTAAAATTTTTTAATAGAAAATTCAACTAGTTCATTTTTGATTGGAAATTTATCTATTTTATTTGAAAATTCATGTATTTCGTAAAAAAAACTATTTTTTGGTAGAAAATTCATTTTCTTGGGTTGAAAATTCAACTATTTTGTTGAAAATATAACTCTTGGGTTAAAAATTTAATTATTTTGTTGAGATTTGTTTGTTTTTTTATGAAATATCAATATTTTTTATATATTTTTCGTTACGAATTTCAGTATTTCGTTAAACCTTAAACTTTTGTCGAAAATTCTAATATTTTCTTGAATAGTCAAGCCTTTTTGGTCAAAAATTCAACTGTTTTTGTTGAAAATGAATATTTTTGTTGAAAATTCATCTCTTTGGTTGAAAATTGAACTATTTTGTTAAAAGTTTGTTTTTGCTTTTTTTTAGTAAAAAATTAACTTTTTTATCCGAAAATCCAATTATTAATTTGAAATTTTATGTATTTTGTTAAAAAGTAATTTTATTTTGGTTGAAAACTAAACTGTTTTGTAGTAATTTTTCTTAGTGAAAGTTTATCTTTTTTATTTGAAAATTCAACTATTTATTTGAATATAAATTTTGAATTTAAATAGATTTAAGAAAAATTTCTCAGATATTTTAAAAGATTTGACAAAGATGTCAAAGATTTCGAACATTTCATAAATATTGCAAGAATTTTAAAGATTTCTAAACATTTCAAAGATTTTAAACCATTTCAAATATTTCAATGATTTCAAACGAATACGAAAGATTTCAAAAATATTTCAAAGATGTCAAACTATTCCGAAAGGTTTCAACAAATTTAAGATTTCAAAAAATTCAGTGATTTCAAACGAACACGAAAGATTTCTTAAACAAAAATTAAAGAAAGCTTTTACCAATTTTTCAAAGATTTCATACAAATTTTCAAAAAATTCACAAAGATTAGACCATTAAAAATAAATAATCTTAAAAAAAATTTGAAGATGAAACATTTTAAAGCAAGTTGAACTTTTTAAATAAGTATTAGAAGATTAACAATTTTAGTTGGAATGTACAAAGTTAAATACCTAATTTTGTCTTCATCAAAACTAATTTTTAAAAATAAAAAATTGATAAAAATTTTCCTAAGAATCTTAAGAAAATTTTTTTATTCTCTCGATACTTTAAAAATTCCTGAAAAGCTTCTTTTTTTATTTTTAATCTTCAAGAAACTAAATTAAAATTTTTTTTTGCAATCTTTAAGAGTTTTAAATTATTCGGAAATCTTTTAAAAACTTCCAAACCATAAAAATATTTTTTTAAGATGCCAATTTTTCATAATTTTTTTAGAATCCTGCATAAGGTTCTAAACCTTCGGAGCGTTCGGAACATTTTTTAAAATAATTCGAATTCTTCTTATTATTAAAACAAAAAACTGCTGAATTAAGAAAATGGGCCTAAAATCTTCTTCACTTCTCGACGAAATTTTAAGAAACCATTTCAAATGTTTTTAAATCTTAAAAAAAAAAATATTTTTTTAAAATTAATTTTTACAAAAAAAAATAATTTTTAAATTTTCCTCGGAATCTTCAGAAAATGTTTTCATTCTCTTTAAATCTTTCGAATTCTTTTTCAATCTTTTCTTAAAATTTATTTTCTGAATAGAAAATCATTTTATATTTTCCCAGAAATCTTAAGACAATTTTTTTATTCTCTTGAAATCTTTCCAAATTCTTAAAAAGTTTCAATATTTTTTTCTATATATTTAAGAATTTACATTTTGTTTAAAATTTTTCCAAGTCTCTTAATTTTTAATTATTTTGGAATATTTTTTAAAACTTCTACACCTATTAATTATCTTTTAAAATAATTCGAGTTTTTCCTGAAATTCCAAAGAAATCTTTCAAAATTAAGAAATGTTCCACACGCTCCTCTCCGAAATTTTAGGAAATCATTGGAAAAGTTTTGAAATATTTAGAAAAATATTCTCTAAAAATTATTTTTACAACATAAAAAAGTCTAGGAATTTTTAGAAACAAATTTCGTTCGCTTGAAAATTTTCCAAATTTTTTTTTTTCGAAATCTTTAAAAATCTTCATTTTGTTTTAAACATATACGAACTTTAAAAAAAAATTAATCTTCTATATCTATTCTTTTTTGAAAATTTAGGAAATGATTTGAAATGTTTTGAAATCTTTTTCAATTTTCTCTTAAAATTTATTTTTCAAAATAAAAAATCATTTGAAATTTTTGCAGGCATCTTCAGATATTTTTTTGTTCTCTTGAAACCTATTAAAATTCTTGAAATGCTCATTTTTTCAAAATCTTTAATAATCTACATTTTTTAAGCACTTTTTGAAAGATTTAAGAGTTATAAAATCTGTTCAAAACTTCTAAACCGTAAAAAAATATTTTTTTTATGATTTGAATTTTTCTTAATTTTATTTTAGGCCCTAGTTTACCTCTTTAGTAATTATTTTGTTCAAAAATGAGCTATTTTTTGAAAAATTTTTTTTTTATTCACTGAAAATTAAATATTTACGGAAAATTTAACTATTCCAGTTGAAACCTTAACTATTTTGTTGACAATTTGTTGTTGTTTTT
>CAKNXH010060754.1:71549-82098 GCA_932178445.1 Andricus quercusramuli | reverse complement strand
GATTATTTTTTGTCATCATTGAATATTGTCCTTTTTAACTGAAAATTTAACTATTTAATTTTTTATTCGACAATTTATCTTTTTTAATTGAAAATTGATGCATTATGTTGAAAATTTGTCTCTTTTTTTATAAATTAATTTTCTTGGTTTAAAATTCATTTTTCGTTGTTGAAAATTCTCTTTTTGGTTAAAAATTCAACTATATGTTTGGGAATTTGTTTTTCTTAGTTAAAAATGTTAATATTTCGTTAAAAATTCATGTGTTTTGTAAAAAAATCGTCTTTTTTTTTGGTAGAAAATTAATCTTCTGATTTGAAAATTTATTTTTTTTGGTTCAAAATAAAACTACTTGCTTGGCAGTTCATTTTAATACAAACTTCATTTCTTTGGTTAAAATATGAGTTTTTTTTTTATTAAATTTTTTTTTTTTTATTTGGATGAAAACGAATTTTTTTGCCGTAAATGTAAATATTTTGTTGAAAATTTGTTTCTTTTTTGGTTGTAAATTTTTTTTCCAACTGAAAATGTTACTATTATTCCACTTGAATATTCCATAAGGTTGAAAATTCATTTTTTTACTAAAAATTTAATTATTTAATTTTTGGTTGAAAAATTATCTTTTTTAGTTGAAAATTCATCTTTTTTGGTAGAAATTAATCTTTTGGGTGGAAAATTCATGTTTTTAGTAAAAAATTAAATTATTCTAGTTAAAGATTCATCATTTTAGTTAAAAGTTAATCTTTCTGGTTTAAAATTCAGCTATTCCAGTTGACGATTCATCGTTTTAATTGAAAATTGTTTGACGATTTAACTATTTTGTTGAAAACTTATTTTTTTTTTTTTTACGAATTTTTTAGTTGAAAATTCATCTTTTTGGTTAAAAAATTCAACTATCCTAGTGTAAGATTCATAATTTTAATTGACAATTCATCGCTTTTGTTGAAGATTTAACTATTTTGTGGAAAACTTATTATTATTATTTTAAATGAATTTTTGGGTTGAAAATATATCTTTTAGTTGAAATGTTATGTATTTTGTTGAGAATTTATCTTTTTAGTTAAAAATTCAACTGTAGTACTTGAAGATTCATAATTTTGATTGAAAATTCATTGCTTTTGTTGAAGATTTAACTATTTTGTGTAAAATTAAAATTTTTGTTTGAAAATGAATTTTTGGGTTAAAAATATATCTTTTAGTTGTTGTTTTTTTGTCGGAAGATATCTTTTTTGTGGAAAATAATTTTATTACCTAAAAATTTAACTTATTCCATTTGAATATTTCATAGTTTTGGTTGACAATTGATCATTTTTAGTGAAGATTAAGTTTTTGTTGTGGAAAATTGCAGTATTTCAGTTGAATATTTATTTATTTAGTTGAAAACTCATCTTTTTTGTTTAAAATTCAACTATTCAATTTGAAGATTCTTCATTTTTTAGTTGAAAACTCATCACTTAGGTTGAAAATTCTACTGTTCTTTGAAACTCTGTTATTCTTGGTTGAAAATTCATTTTTTCAACTAAAAATTTAACTATTACATTCTTTGTTGCAAATTTATATTTGTTTTAGTGAAAAATGTAAGTATTTGTTTCAAAATTCATTTATTTTGCAATTTTTAGCTGTGTTGTGTTAAAGGATGTTTAGAATGAACGCCATAAATTAAAATGTTTGCATTTAGAAACAAATATGAATATGTTACTTTTAGTTGACCGAGAAAATTGAAAAAATTGACCGGGAAAAAGCGGGAAATGACCAGGAATTTGAAATCTTGCGCCGAATCGCCACCCTGTTTATTCAAATTCTTGTATTTTTTGTTTTGTTTCCTATTTTTTGAGACTAAGAGTGGTGTATTTTTGATTTTTCAGGTACTTCTTTTGAAAAGAACAGAAGAAGCAGCACGCCAGCTTGAATCAACGAAGCTTCAGACGATTGGAGGGTAAGTCTTGACAATGCAAGAAGGCTCTGGCATATTGTTCCCCAAAATGGAAAGATATCTTTTTATTATTTTTTTATATAAAAGTTTCCATGGAGTAGGGAAACTTTTCCCAAGATTTGTGTAATTTCTCCACTTTGAATGACTTATTTAAAGGGTGTCTACCTGACCGGGAAAAGGCCACGAATTTTTTTCCCCACCGGGAAATGACTGGGCATTTTTGGAAAAGAATGTTAATTATGAGTTGTTTCAGGAAATTTTCCGAAAATATAATTCAGGGTTGCTATGACAGGGTTTCTACTTCCCTAGAAAACCTGGATTTGTCGGAGAATTTTTATATACCTGAAAAGACGAGGAAATATCAGGAAATTTGTTTTAGTCAGATAATTTTTTTAGAGTGTGCTTAAATTTGTTTTGAATTTTAATATAAAATTAAATAACGTTTTTTTTTTAGTTGTAAAAGTAGCTTTATATTACTCGATTTGCCTGCTTGATTGAAAATTCGTTGTTTTTTCTCGTTAAATTCAATCATTTGTCGTTTAAAATAAATATATTTTTTGGATGAAATATCAACCAGTACACTTTTCATTAAGATTTCTTTTTTTAAAATGTAAATTTAAGTATTTTGTGGGAAACATATTTTTTTTTTTAAAACGAATTTTTTAGTTGAAAATTCAACTGTTCCAGTTATGGATTCACCATTTTAGTTAAAAATTCATGTATTTTGTTGAATTTTTTTTTTGGTTAAAAATCGAACAGTTCAAGTTACAGATTAATAATTTTACTTGAAAATTCATCTTTTTGGTTAAAAATTCAACTATACCAGTTGAAGATTCATTATTGTAATTGAAGATTCACCATTTTTGTTGAAGATTTAACTATTTTGTGGAAAACTTGTTTTTTTTCTGTGTGTGTTAAAAACGAATTTTTAGTTGAACGGTCATATATTTTGTTGATAAATCATCTTTTTTGTTAGAAAATTAATTTTCTTGGTTTAAAATTCAGCTTTTTTTGTTGCAAATTCAACAGTTTCAGTTGCAGTTTGATAATTTTAGTAGAAAATGCACCTTTTTGGTTAAAAACTTAACTATTCCAGTTGAAGATTTATCATTTTAATTGAAAATTGATCACTTTTGTTGAAGATCTAACTATTTTGTGGAAAAATTGTTTGTTTTTTTTGTACAAAAATTAATCTTCCTCGTTTGAAATGCATCCTTTTTGTTAAAAATTAATCTTTTTTGTTAAAATTTAAATAGTTTCAGCTGCAGATTCATCATTCTTAGTTGAAAATTCATCTTTTGATTAAAAAATCAACTATTCCGGTTGAAGATACATAATTTTAATTGAAAATTTATATGTTTTGTTGAAGATTTAATTATTTTGTGGAAAACATGTATTTTTTGTTGAAAACCAATTTGTTAGTTGAAAATTAATGTATTTTGTTGAAAATTGTTTTTTTTATGTTAGAAAATTAATCTTCTTTGTTGAAAATTCAACTCTTCAACTGTTCCAGTTACAAATTCATCATTTTTTAGTTAAAAATTAATCTTTTTGGTTAAAAATTCAACTATACTGGTTGAAGATTCATAATTTTAATTGAAAACTTGTTTTTTTTTATGTTGAAAATTAATTTTCTGGTTGAAAATATATCTTTTAGTTGAAAAGTTAAGTATTTTTATGAAAATTCATATTTTTTATTGAAAATCCAACTTTTCCAGTTACAGATTAAATCATTTTAGTTGAAAATTCATGTTTTTAGTTAAACATTCAACTAAAAGATTTCTCATTTTAATTAAAAATTCATCACTTTTGTTGAAGATTTAACTATTTTGTGAAAAACTTTTTTTTCGAGAATTAATTTCTGGATTGAAAATTTTTGTACAGTTGTAGATTTATGTATTTTATTAAAAATTCATGTATTTTGTTGAAAATTCATCTTTTTTTCTTAGAAAATTAATCTTCTTGGTTGAAACTTATCTTTTTGGTTGAAATTTATCTTTTTGGTTGAAAATTCGTTTTTTCCTATTAAAGATTCGTCATTTTTGTTGAAAAAAATTTTTCTGGTTTAAAATTCAGTTTTTCTAGTTAAAGATTCCATTTTCAGTTGAAAATTCATCATTTTCATTGAAAATGTAACTATTTTGTTGAAAAGTTGTTTTTTTTCTTGGAATTAAAATTTTTAACTGAAAATTTAGCTTTTTTTTGGTTGAAAATTTATCTATTTAAGTTGAAAATTCAACTATTTGGTTAAAAATTATAGTTGGAAAAATTTTGAGATACCTGGAAAAAACCTGGAAATATCAGGGAACTTTTTTAGTCGAGGAAAAGTGAGAGAACTTTTTCGAGCTTCAATTTATTTTAAAATTGTATTATTAAATTACGTAATGATGTTTTTTATTTGAAAAAGTAAATTCATAGTACTGAAATTACAATTATTTAAATGAAACTACTTTTATCATTTTCACTAATCCCAGGAAAATTATACAAAAATTGGTTTTATTTACTAATCAAATTCATGGACTTTAGCAACAAATTAAAAAATTTAATTATTTTCTTTCAGGATTATTAATTTTTTTTATTAGTTGATAGTGATAATACGAGTATATACTTAAGAATCGTTATTAAATTAAAAATGGGAAGTTTTCCCGATTTTTTAAAATCTTGTAAGATTTCAATTAAAAATTATTTTGGTTTTTTGAGGTTCATAAAAATGAGAGTTTGACCTAGAAAAACTGAAAAAATTGCAAGCTTACAAGATTTTTGAAACTAATTATTTAGCACGCATGCAAATTTTGATAATAAAGATATAAAATTACTAATAATTGAAAAAAAGAATGGTTTCAAGACATAAAAAAAGTATGCTAGAGCCTTTAATATTAAAATGTCTCGTCAATATTTTTCACCTTATCCATACATACACTAAGTATACAATTTTCTTACAATTTCCTGCTAATTAAATCAAATTAATCAAATAATTTAAATCAAAAACACTCGAATTGAACCAAAAAAGACGAATTTCCAATAAAATAGTTGAATTCTCAAACCAACACTGATTAATTTTCAACCAAACAGTTGCATTTTTTATCAAAAAAGGTGAATTTTTCACCAGAAGGGATGAATTTTCATATAAAAAAAGAGTTTTCAACCAAGAAGATTTATTTTCTACCAAAAATTCATAATTTTATAACCGGTTAAATAAAAGTTAAATAAAAGTTAAATTTTAAAACAAGAAGATTAATTTCCTACCGTTGAAGACGAATTTCCGAAAACAGATTAATTTTTAACCAGACAGTTGCATTTATAACCAAAAAAGATAACATTTTCTAATTTTTTATCACATAAAAATTGTTTAGTCAAGAAAGTGAAAAAAATTGCAATTAAATTGTTGAATTTTTAACCCAAAAAATGAGCTTCCTACAAAACAGTTGAAATTTCAACCGAATAATTAAGTTGAAACTGTAATAATTGATATTTCAACAAAAAAATATTTTAATTAAAAAAAGGTAGTTGTATTTTTAACCAAAAAACTGTTTTTTTTTTTTACCAAAAAAGACGAATTTTAAAAGAATACATAAATTTGTAACCAACGAGTTGAATATTCAAGCAAGAAAATTATTTTTGTACCAGAAAAGATGAATTTTTGAAGATAATACATCATTTTTAAACAAACAGTGGATTTTTCAACCAAAAAGTTTAATTTTTTACAAAATAAAATTTTCAACAAATTACTTAAATTTTTAACTAAATATTTTGAACAATGGATATGATTTTAGTTCAAATTGTATTTGATTAATTTTTATTTCATCACATCCTTTAATTTTCAGTTAGAAGAATTAGTTTAAAAAAAAAACGAATATTCCACAAAACAGTTTAATTTTATACCAAATAGTTGAATTTCTTTGAAATTCTGGAATTTTCACCCAAAGAATATGAATCTTGAATCATGAGTTTGGTTGAAAATTTACGCATTTTGATGAAAATTCATGTTTTTGATTCAAAATTCAATTATTCCAGTTGAAGATTCATCATTTAATTGAAAATTCATCACTTTTGTTAAAAATTTAACTATTTTTGGGAAAACT
The DNA here is from genome assembly GCA_932178445.1 of Andricus quercusramuli. Taxonomy (NCBI): domain Eukaryota; kingdom Metazoa; phylum Arthropoda; class Insecta; order Hymenoptera; family Cynipidae; genus Andricus; species Andricus quercusramuli. The sequence goes on along the minus strand of CAKNXH010060754.1, from coordinate 76,086 downwards.
TCTTTTTACTAAATTAATTTTTTGGTTGCAAATTTTTTTTCAGTTTAAAGTTGATGTATTTTGTTAAAAATTCATGTATCTTGTTGAAAATTCGTCTTTTTTGAAAGAAAATTAATCTTCTAGGTTGAAACTTATCTTATTGTTTGATTTTTTTTAAGTTAAACAACATTTGCAGATTCATCATTTTAGTTGGATTTTTTTTCGTTAAAAATTCTACTATTCCACTTGAAAATTAATTAATTTTTTTGGCTGAGAATTCTTTCATTCTAGTTAAAGATTCATCATTTTAGTTGAAATTTTTTTTCTGGTTCAAAATTCAGTTTTTCTAGTTAAAAACTCGTTTTTTTTGTTATAATTAAATTTTTTCAACTGAAACTTTTGCTATTATATTTTTGGTTGAAAATGTATCTATTTTCCTTGGAAACTCAACTATTTGGTTAAAAATTATAGTTGGAAAAATCTTGAGATACCTGGAAAAATTCTGGAATAGTCAGGGAATTTTTTTCCTAATTTTTTTGTTTTGTCCAAAACTTTAGTAATGCACCAGCTACGCATAAAAAGAGTGTTTGTGAAAGCTTTCAGATCTTTATATTCTCTATTTATTTTCAATTTTGAATTTCACTGGCATGTTCTCTAAATGTGAGTTGTTGCATAGAAGATTTGTTACATAGCATTTACAGATTCTGAGAAAAGGTGGTCGAATTCCAGCTTCAAAATGTTGTTTTTAAACAATGAAATTAAATAATTGTAGGGATTTCGTGTTATTTTGGATAGAAAATTTATTTACTTTTGGCGTTAGGATCTTTGAATATTTTTCCAGGATTTTTAAGGAAGTTGATACTTTTCAGAAGTGTTTAATACTTTCGAAGGCACGGTATTTTTGTTGAGAAATTCCATTAGACATCGTTTGGAATCGCTTTACTTCTCAGGAATTTAATCTTATCTTTTAAAAACAGTATCTGGACCAACTGGACAAAGTTTTGAAAAGCTTCTGGAATTTCTTCCTCGTACTTAATAATAATAATAATTTAATAATTAATTATAATAAATTATTAAATAAATATATTGAATAAATTGTTAAATAATAACTCAATAATCCCTCCCCCCCTCCCCACACCTGTTGCTGTACTTAATTATGGTTTCCAGAAAGATTTGGAAATTTAAACAAAAAACAGTGGCATTTCTACGTTAAAACATGACTTCTTAAGAAAATACTTAAATTTTCTACAAAATAATTAAATTATCTACAAAACAATTAAATTATCTACAAAACAATTAAATTTTCAACGAAATAGTTGAATTTTCAACCTTAAAAGATAAATTCGCAACAAAAAAGTGTAATAGTTGGTATTTAAACCAAGAAGAATGAAATTTCATTTTAAAAATAGAATTTTAAAATAAAAAGACGAATTTAAAAAAAACAAAGCATTTTCAGTAATGAAAGAAAAAAAATATCGCCTGATTGTTTGAACCGTAAAGCCAAAAGAGGAATTTTCTGTACAGAAATTGAATTTTCGACCAGAAAAATAGGAATTTTCAGCAAAAGAATTATTTTTCAACAAAATCGTTAAATTTTCAACGAAAGTGATAAAGCTTCATTAAAAAAAATATTTCAACAGAATAGTTCAACTTTTAGCCACGCAGTTAAATTTTTAATTAAAAAAGATTAGTTTTCAACTAAATAGTCAAACTTTAACCCCAAGAGACGAATTTTCAATAATAACAGTTGAATTTTTATGTAAAAAAGATTACTTTTTATCAAAAAATTTTAATTTTCAATCAAACAGTTGCATTTTCATATAAGAAAGATTAATTTTCTACTAAAACAGATGATTTTTTAAATCAGAAAGACAAATATTAAAAAATATAGTTGAATTTTCATCCACAAAATATTGAAATGGATTTTTCAACGCAAAATGGGAATTTTTCTCGAAAGGTAAATTTTCTACGAAATAGTTGAATTTTCAACAAGAAAGTAGATTTTTGGACCAAAAAGGACGACTTTCTAAGAAATTTATTAAATTTTCAACTATTCCATTTAAAGATTCATTTTTCCAGTTAAGAATTTATCTTTTTGGCTTAAAATTCAACTATATGTTTGGAAATTTGTTTTTCTCCGTTAAAAATGTTTATATTTCGTTGAAAATTCATGTATTTTGTTGAAAAATCGTCTTTTTTGGTAGAAAATTAATCTTTTGATTTGAAGATTTATTTTTTTGGTTCAAAATAAAACTACTTGCTTGAAAGATGCACCTTATTGCTAAAAATTATTATTTTTTTGTTCAACTATTTGGTTAAAAGTTCATCCATCTTGTTAAAAATGCAATATTTTAAACTAGAAAATAAAAATTTGTTTGAATTATGGTTCAAATTGATGGACTTTAGGGACTTTCTAAATTAAAAATATTAATTGAATCCCTAGAAACTAACAAAAAACCTTATTTATAATAAACTCGCGAAACTGTGTACATATTTTGAGTCGGTTGTTTTTAAAAATTCGAAATATTTTAATGGTTCCGTACTATGAAAAATTATACCTGCAACAAAATTTAGATACCTGGAAAAAACCTGGAATTGTCGGGGAATTTTTTTCCAGGATTTGAGTAGACACTCTGACATCTGAAAATATATATTTTTTTCGAGTTTTGTTGAAAATTGATCTTTTTTAGTTAAAAAATTCATCATTTTCGGTAGAAAACTAACCTTTTTCGTTAAAATTTCCTATTTTTTGGTTAAAACTGTAACTTTTTGGTAGAAAATTAACTTTTTTGTTTGAAAATTAATATTTTCGGGCTGAAAATACAACTGTTTTACAAAAAAATTCGTCTTTTGGCTTGGAAGTTTATTTACTTGGTTGAATAATCATTTTTTGATAACAAAATTTATTTTTTTAACTGAAAATGTAAAATTTATTTCTTTGTTTGGAGATTCATCTCTTGGGTTAAAAATTTGAAAGTTTTGTTGGAAATTGTTTTTTTTTTTTAAATATATTAAATTAATTTTTAACCTGGCAATGTAACTTCCCATTTTCGTTGAAAATTTATCCTTTTTTAGTTCAAAAATTCGTTTTTTTTTTTTTTTGTAGGAAACTAATCTTTCTCGTTGAAATTTCCTATTTTTTGGTTAAAACTGCAACTTTTTAATTGAAAATTAACTTCTTTTTTAATTCATATTTTTTAGTTGAAAATTCAAATGTTTTACAAAAAATTCGTATTTTGGCCTGAAAATTCAACAATTTGAATAATTTTTTTTTCTTTCTTGACTTAAAAATCTTTATTTGTTGAAAAATTCGTATTTTTGATGAGAAAATTTAACTTCATTACTTTACCTCTTCAGTTGGCAATTAAATTTTTTTGCTAAAAATTCGTCTTTCGGGTTGGAAATTCTTTTTTTTTTGTAGAAAATTCGTCGTTATGGTTAAGAATTCATCTTTATAGGTTGAACATTCAACTATTTGGTTAAAAATTTAACTATTTTGTTGAAGATTTAATTTTTTGTTATAAATTCAACTCCTTGGTTGAAAATTTACTATTTTGTTGAAATTTTGTTTGTTTGAAATATCAAATATTGATTTTTTGTTGAGAGTTAATGTTTTTGTTGAAAGTTGAACTATTTTTGGTTGACGTTTAACATTTTTTGTCTTAAAACTCGACTATTTGGTTGAAAATTTAAGTATTTTCTTGAAAACTCATTCTTTTTCGTTGAAAATTCATCTTTGTAGATTGCAAATTCAACAATTTGTGCAAAAATTCAACTATTTTTGTAAAAATATAATTATTTTAGTGAAAATTAATTTTAAAGCAGCTTAAAATTCGATAGATTAGTCAAATTTCAAACAAATCTAACCAAAAAAGTTAATTACACATCACGGATTTGAACTCGCTTTGATGTTTTAAAGTTTAACTACTTCGTTGAAAATTCATTGTTGTGTTAAAAAATTATTTTTTAAACTAAAAATGTAACTTCCATTTTGGCTGAAAATTGATTTTTTTTTTAAATTGAAAATTCAATTACTTGGGTAAAAGTTTAACAACATTGTTAAAAATTTATTTCTTTGAAGATTCATCTCTTGGATTAAAAATTGGACTATTTTGTTAAAAATTCGTTTTTTTTTAAATTTTAAATTCATTTTTTACTTGAAAATGTAGCTTAAATTTTGGTTTGGAAATTGTTCATTTCAAGTTAAAAATTCATCTTTATTGGTAAAAAAATAATCTTTTTGGTTCTTCTTTTTTGGTTAAAAGTGAAACTATTTGGTTGAAATTTAACTTTTTTTTGTTGAAAATTCATATTTTCGGGTAGAAAATGCAACTGTTTTACAAGAAATTATTTTTTTGTTTTTAAAAATTCGTCTTTTTGATTAGAAAATTTAATTTCTGGGTTTCTAAATTTATCAACTGCAATTTTAAATGTTCTAACTTGTGCTTTTTTTTCAAAGCTTTGCTTGAAAATTCAACTATTGTTGAAATTTTTTTTTCGTGAAAAATTTTTTTTTTTTAAACTGAAAATTGCAATTTTTGATTGAAAATTATTTTTT
>CAKNXH010060754.1:33014-57695 GCA_932178445.1 Andricus quercusramuli | reverse complement strand
TTTTGGTTGAAAATTCAACTGCTTTGTTGCTCATTGGTCTATTTGGAATATAAATTCTTCCTTTTGGATTTAAAATTCACTTTTTGAAAATTCATCTTTGTAGTTTGTAAATTCAACAATTTGGTTAAAAACTCAACTGTTTTCTTCAAAATGTAATTTTATTGAAAATTAAACTTAAATTAGATTATAATTCGATAACCCAGTTAAATCTCAACCAAATCTAATAAAAAGCTCATTACACAAGAAATTGAACTCGATTTTATTGTATCAACAGTAAAAAATTATTGGATAAAAAAAAAATGAAATTTGGAAATATTTTTGATTGTAGCGTCGTAATTTTTTACAGTGATAAAATAAACAATCACCAAAAAACGGGGTTTTTTAGTTCCACTATATCTACAATTTCTACTGTTTCGTAAAAAGTATTTTTCTACTGTAAAAAAAAAAGGACCTGGAAAAATTATTTTGTCTTGTCCTGGAAAACCTGCAAAAGACCTGGATTTTCTTTTTTAAGAAACGCTAGACACCCTGTATTCCCTCAAAAATAATTAAAAAAATTATGTATTTATTGTGTAAATGTGTTGCGGAATGTTCGACTTCATAAATGACATTAATCGTATTCAGAATATGTATTTCAGTTTCTTACAGCTCTCATCAGGTATTTTCATCCTCACAAAATTGAAAATAACAAGTGGAAATTATTCTTTATGAATATAACTCTTAATTAAATAAACTATTTTTTATCAATATCAAAATGCTTTGCTTTTGCTTGAATAAAGAAAATTTCCCCACCTATTAATTGCATGAGCAGTATTTTTCAGTTAAAAATAATTGTTTATTATAAAATAAATTGTGTATGGAAGTTGCATGTAAGTATTGTCTTTGAAGTTCCAAAGTTGAAAGGTCCAAAATAGTCAAAAAAAGAAATAAAGAAAAGTTTCCTTTACAAATTGTGCTCTCAAAAATATGGAATTATTTTTCATCCCGTTTTTTATTTGAAAATAGTTGTCAAATTTTTTAAATTCCAAACCCTCTAGAAATAGCAACCTTTTTTTATCCTCTAGTCCCCTTTTCAAGATTTGTTACCTTTTTATTGGAAAGTAATTTAATTTAAAAAATATGTTAAAAGGTGAAAAACTTGAAAACTTTCACAGAGTGGACGCTGGACCGGGAATTTTTCGGGATTGATTTTTTAATTGAACTTAAGTTCATATATTAAAAATTGAACAAGAATTGATTTTGCAGGACGATTTTGAATCTGTTCAAAATTAAACAATTTACAGATTTCAACGTTAAAAATGGAAATTTTTACATTCGAAAGCTTAGTAGTTGAAGAAATGTAAAACCGATTGAAACCTAATAAAATATTTTAAATTCTTAAATAATTTCAAATTAATAGATGCTTAAATTGAAACTTTTTTTTTATTAAATTTCAAATCCTATTAAAATATTGTTTCAGTCTACAAATTTGAACATTTTCATCTAAGAAAATTATAAACTTTTGAATATTTAGCCGTAATTGATTGTTTATTTGAAATGTGCAATTATAAATTATATATTCAAAAGAAAAAAAATTTAAACTGAATTGTTTGAAACAGAATGCCTTGAATAGTTAAAATTCTAGATTTCATTTAAACTTTGAACGTTACAATTTTAATTGTATTGAACAATTAGATTTTTGAAAATTCGAAATAAAATTTTGAAGCTTTTTAAACATGTTGAAAGATTTTAAGATAGTTAAAAGTTTTCTTAAGATTCCGGGGAAAATTTTAAATGATTTTTTATATTGAAGAACTAATTTAAAAGGAATATTTAAAAAGATTTCAAAACCAAAACAAATTTTGATGAATAGAAAACAGTCGAACAAATATTAATTTAGAAAAAAAATTGAGTAAGTTAAGGAGATATTTAAAAGTTTTGAAAAGATTAAAAAATAATTGAAAACTTGAAAAGATTTCAAAAAATGTTGAACAAAATGTAGATTTTATTTATTTTTTTTTAAAATTAATTATAAGAGAATATTTCAAAAGATTTCTAAAATTGTAAATAAATAATTTGGAAAATTTTTGTAATTTCGCAGGATCTATTAAGTATAAGGAAAAATTCGAATAATTTTAAAAGATATTTAGAAGTTTTGGAAGGATTAAAAAAATTAAAATTGGAAGAGATTTAAAAAAATTTTAAACAAAATGTAGATTTTTCAGATTTCGAACAACAAATCTGGAAGCTTTTCAAGCATTTTGAACGGTTTAAAAAATTTGAATTTATCAAGATTCTTAGGAAAATTGAAAACAATTTTTTATTTTGAGAAAATAATTTTTAAAGAATATTTATAAAGAATGGAAAAGATTTCCAAAAATGTACAAGAATAATCTGGAGGATTTTTTTTTAATTCTGCAAGATTTATTGAAAGTTGTAGGAAAAATTCGAATCGTCTTAAAAGATACTTGAAAGTTTTTTTAAAATTTCAAAATTAATAAAAAATTTGAAAGATTTGGAAAAATGATAAATAAAATGTAGATTTTGTCAGTGTCCGAACAAAAAATTGAGTAGCTTTTTAAGAATTGTGGAAGGTTTCCAAAGAATAAAAAAATTGTCTTAAGATTCGTTGCAAAATTAAGTGATTGAAAAAATGATAATTTTAAGAGTAGAGTTTTCAATGAAGAAAATTTTTTCAGTCAATAATGAAAAAAAAAAAATCTCATCCAAAATGTTGAATTATCAAACCAAAAAATACTACTTTTCAACAAAATAAATGAATTTTCAATTAATAAGAATTCATTTATGTAGCAAAAATGTAATAGCCACATTCTCAGTCTAAAAAGTTAATTAAAAAAAACGAATTCTCATCAAAGTAGTCAAATTTTTAACCAAAGAAATAAATTTTTAACTAAAATGATAAATCTTCAACATCAACAAAAATTAATTTTTAACCAAATGTTTGAATTTTTAATTTAAAAGATGAATTTTCTACCAAAAAGACAAGTTTTTAATAAAATTGATCAATTTTTTATGGAATAGTTAAATTTTCTTTAAAAAAATTAATTTTCGACAAAAAAGATTTAAAAACAAATTTTGATGTATAAAAAACAATTGAAAAATTATTAATTTGTAACGATTTAAAATTAAAATAATTTCACTTCTATTTTAAGATGTGTTCAGTTGAAAAAAAAATTGCAATCGTTCAACTTTTAATTTGTCTAGATTTAAATTGCTTCAAATGATATAATTTTGAAAATTTAAGAATTTGTTGATCCATTCTTCAATTTAAAGCATTGAAATTGATATAATTTAAAAATTTAAAGATTTTAAAGCTGTTTAAGAATTTTGAAAGGAATCAGATAATGAAAATATTTTCTTGATATTCCTGGGAAAGTTTGAAATTATTTTTTATTTAGAAAAAAACAATTTTAAGAGAATATTTTAAAATATTTCAAAACAAATTTAGATGTATAAATAACAATTGAATAATTATTGATTTTAAACTATTAAAAATAATTTAACTTCAGTTCTTAATTTTTCTAGCTTTAAGTTATTCCAAACGATATAATTTTGAAAATTTACGAATTTAATGATTAAATCTTCAATTTAAAACATTGAAAATAATAACGTGGATTTGAAGTTTTTGAACTGAATCTAAAGAAGTTATAAAAGTTTAAAATTTTGCAGTTTATCTGGGTTTTAATTAAAACATTGTTATACCTTAATCTTTAAATTCAACAGAGTTTCTCTTTCATTTTTTTAAATTGCAGTTCAGTATTTTGAACTTAAAAAAAAAATAGCTTCAAGAGTTCGAATCTTTAAAATTGTATGACCGTGAAAAATGTTTATGAACAGGGAAATGACCGGGATTTTTTTTCCTTGATTAAAACTGCCACCCTGCTTTCAATTTCGGAGATGACTATTAAAATTTTTTAAATTTTTTCTGTCCTTTTTTCAAAAAAAAAAAAATTTATTTGACTGTTTAGGTACACGGACGAGTTCAACGTTCGAGAAGATCTTATGGGTTTGGCGATTGGTGCTCACGGGGCAAATATTCAACAGGCGAGGAAAGTCGACGGAATTACTAATATAGAATTGGAAGAAAATTCGTGCACATTTAAGATTTATGGAGAGGTAAGCAAAAAATTTTTAACCAAACATGGAGTAGTTAAATTTTTATTCAAGAGCATTAATTTTCAATTTGAAAAAACAAATTTGCTGTACAACAGTTTCATTTTGTACCACATTGTTGAATTTCCAAGCCAAAAAGACGAATTTTCTAAAAAACCGTTGAATTTTTTAACCCGACAATATGAATTTTCAACAGAAAATATAATTTTTTAACCAATCAGTTGAATTTTTAACAAAATAGTTAAATTTACAGATAAAAAAGTTAATTTTTAACCAATTTTTAACGAATTTGCCATTAAAATTTTTGAGCGATCACACTATTTTGAAAAAAATGGCACTAAATAGACTATTTTCTCACAATTAACAAAGTAGTTCAATTTTCAACCAAATTTTTAACGAAAAAAGATGAATTCCCATCAAAAGAAATAAATTTATAACCAGATAGTTGAATTTTGAACCAAGAAGATTTATTCTCTACCAGTAAAGTCCAAATTTTATTTTAATGATTTTTAGTTTACATTTTTTGTAATCGAAAAGATAAATTTGTAACAAAAAATGGAGTAGCTAAATTTTTATTGAGGAGAATTAATTTTCAATAAACGAAAACGAATTTAAACAAAATTGTTGAATTTGGAAGTCAAAAAGACGAATTTTCTATAATGCAGTTTAATTTTTAACAAGAGAATATGAATTCAACAAAAAAGTTTATATAGAAACAATCGATTAATTTTTTTTTACAAAATAGTTAGATTTTTAGTTGAAAATTTATTTTTAACAAAAGAAAGAATTTTCAACTAAATTTAGGAATCTTCAACCAAGAAAATAAACTTTTTAGAAAGTAGTTCTACTTTGAACCAAGGAGTGGAATTTTCTACTTAACAAGATGAATTTTCAACAAAATAATTAATTTTTAACCAAAAAGTGGAATTTTCTAGTACAAAGTATCAATTTTTAATTGAAAATATACATTTTTAATTAAAAATATCAAGTTTCAACAAAAAATGGAATATTTTTTTCTTAAGCTTCTAATTATCTACTAAATATTTAAATTTTTAAATAAGTAGTTTAATTATGAACCCAGAAGTTGAATTTTCGACCAAAATAGTTGAATATTGAACCAAAAATATGAATTTTCATCCAAAAAGTTGAATTTTCTACCAAATAGTTATCTATCTACCAAATTGTTGAATTTTTACGCCAAAAATTTTTTTTTTATAAAACAGTTAAATTTTCAACTTGAAAATATGAATTTTTAACAAAAAAATATAAATTTTCAACAAAATAATTGAATTCTTTACCAAAGCAGATTAATTTTCAATCAAACAGTGGCATTTTTAACCGAAAAATACAATTTTCAACAGAATATGTAATTTTTCCACCTAATAGTTCAATATTCTTCCAAATTATTGAATTTTCGAGCCAAAACTACGAATTTTCTACAAAAATCTCGAATTCTCAACAAAAAATGTGAATCTTTATCATAAAAGTTAATTCTTAACCGAAACAAATTATAAATAAAATAAATCTTTTTTGGATAAGCATGCAACTATTTGGTTGAAAGTTAATCTTCTGGTTAAGGAGTCTACTATTTTATTGAAAATTCGCCTTTTTCGATGAATTCAACTGTTTATAATTTATAATTTAAAAGTAAAATTTTTTTTTGTTGAAATACCAATTTTTCCATGTTTCATGAAGAAATCGCCTTTTTTTTATTGAAAATTCAAATGATTGGTTGAAACTTGAACTACTTTGTTAAAAATTAATTTTTTTTTGGTTGAAGATTCAAAATTTTAATTGAAACTTCATCTCCTAGGTTGAAATTTTGTTTAAAAAAATGTAATAGTTATTCCAACAAATTTTGAATTAAAAATAAAAAACTTTTGTTCACTCAAAACATTCCGGAAAAAACCAATTTGAATTTTCAAACTAAAAAGGATACATTTTTAGCAATCATGGAGTAGTTAAATTTTCATTTACGTGCATTAATTTTCAATTTGAAAAAATAATTTTCTGTATAACAGTTTAATTTTGTACCATATTGTTGAATTTCCAAGCCAAAACGACGAATTTTCTACAACACAGTTGAATTTTTTAACTCGACAATATGAATTTTCACGAAATAGTTAAATTTTCAGAAGAAAAAGTTAATTTTTAACCAACAAAAAAAACGAATTTGCGACTAAAATTATGAATTTTCAACCGAAAATATTAACTTTCAAAATAGTAATACAACTTTGAACCAAAGAGTTGAATTTTCAACCTAAAACGAATTTTCAACCAAAAATGTAATGAAAAATTAATCACTTAAAAACAACCAACGAAAATGAATTTTGAACAAAATACTTGAATCTTGAAGTAAGACCGAATAATCGTTTTCAACGAAATAGTTGAATTTTCAACGAAAAAATTTATTTTCTACCAAAAAATACGAATTTAAACAAAATATATAAATATTAAATCAAATTGTTGTATTTGCAACTAAGAAAGTAATTTTCAGCAAAGAATGTAATAATTAATATTTAAAAAAAACGAATTTAAAATAAAAAACAGTTCCCTAAAGAAAAGAAAGAACAGTAAAAACGATTTTTCAATAAAATACTTGAATCCTTAACTAAAAGAGAATCATTTTCAACAGAACAGTTGCCTTTTTAACAAAAAAAAATAGTTTTCTACCGAAACAGATGAATGTTCAACAAAATACATAATTTTTCAACGACATTGTTGAATTTTCGAGTCAAAAATACTAAATTTCTACAAAACAGTTGACTTTTCAACCGAAAAGTTAATTTTCAACAAAGAATGTAATAGTTATTAAAAAAAAACGAATTTTCAGAAAAATACTTGAATCCTCTAGTAAAACAGAATCATTTTAAACCGAACAGTTGCATTTTAACAAAAAAAAAAATTTTCTATCAAAAAAGAGGAATTTTCAACAAAACTGTTGAAATTTCGAGCCAAAAATACGTATTTTCTACGGAACTGTTAAATTTTCAACAAAAATGTAATACTAAATATTTCAAACAACAAATTTTGAATTTAAAATAAAACACAGTTCATTCAAAAGAAAAGAAAAAAAAAACGAATGTTCAAAAAAATACTTGAATCCTCAACTGTTCAACAGTTGCCTTTTAACCAGAAAATTCAAGCAAATCGTTGAATTTTCGAGCCAAAAATATGAATTTTCTACAAAATAGTTGAGTTTTCAAATAAAAACATTATTTTCAACCGAAACATTAATTTTTAACCAGTTTCATTTTTATCCAAAAAAGGAGTAATTACTACAGAAAGAGATGAGTTTTGAAACCAAAATGGTGAATATTAAAAAGAGTTGAATTTTAAACCAGAATAAAATTTTTTAGTTAAAGATAAAAATTTCAATCAAATTGTTGCATTTTTAAGCTAAAAAGTCGAATTTTTAACCAAGAAGTATGTCTTTTTAACAAAATTGTTGAATTTTTAACCAAATAATTGAATTTTTAACAACAAAAAGATGAATTTTTAACCAAAAACTTAATACTACACTTTTCAACCGAAAACAATGAAAATTCAACCAAAAATGATAGATTTTCTTATTGGGTTCTATTAATTCAGTTCGCATTTGAGTGGAACATCGAGAAATTTTGATAATTTGTACATAGACTAAATAATAACATTATAAATAAATATTTTAATTCATTTTTAATACTTAAAAAATATTGGCTTGAAAATGTGGAAATTTTGCTTAAAAAATAAAGTTATTTTCTCAATTTTGTCAAATTTGTCAAATTATTTACAGTATTTTTTATTTTTGAAGTGAATTCGAGGCTTTACTTTAAAATAGATATTATTTGAAAGAAACTATTTACACTTTCGTCCAATAAAAATTATTTTGTTTTCCAGACGCACGAAGCTGTGAAGAAAGCGCGTTCCATGCTAGAATACAGCGAAGAATCCATTCAAGTACCTCGGGTCCTCGTCGGGAAAGTGATTGGAAAGAATGGGCGTATTATTCAGGAAATTGTCGATAAAAGTGGCGTGGTAAGTACAATCTTCAAGTCTTTAATTTTTCGTATTTTCAGTTCTTTTTTCAAAAATTTTAACAGAGATTTATGGTTTTGCAAAAAAATAAAATAAAATAAAAACAATTTATTAATATGTTCGACAATTCGGAATTAACATGCCTACGTTATTCAAATTTACCGTAAACTAACAAAATTAAAACATTTTGTTTTAACTTTTTAAAGTTTCGCTGCTGAAAATTAATATGATATGGCTTATCCATTTTTCATCATTTGGAAAATGTTCGACATTTGAAATTCCTTAACTGCATTTTCTAAAGTTCATCGAATTTATTTTTATCAGTAGAGTTGGGTGACAATGAAAAACCTTATTATTTTTTTTTTAATCGGGGACATACCTTCAAATTTTTTACATTTAGCGAATGAATCAAGACGTGTTTTTTTTTAAGTTAAGAGTTCTAATCTATCAAGACATTTTTAATTATATTATTTTTTTCTTTTCTTCTTTCATTTGTTTTATTTTTTAAGATTTGAAATTATATTATCAGTAATGTCTTATAAAAGAAAAAACGTAATTTTTTAAATAAAAAATAGTTTAAAATTGACGAAAAATAATTGTTTTAACCATTGAAGAAGAAAGTTTTCCCCGAAAAAATAAGCCATCATTTATTAAAATTTACTATTTTTCAACAATTGGTAAGAAGCGATAGTAAGAAAAAAATCAGTTACAAAAAAGTGGTTAAAATAAATGTTTTTTGTAAGTTTTAACCTTTTTTGATTTAAATTAATATTTTTTGTTTGGAATTACATCATCAGTAATATTATTTTAAATCTTAAAACCATAGAAAATCTATTTTTTCAGTGATCTGACTTTAGGAACAATTACCTTTAAGCAAGTAAATTTTTTTAAAGAAAAATTATGGGATCTATTTTCATATTATATATCTTTTCCACCAAATTGTTATCCTCCGTTTGCTCTTTTTTTTCTAAACTTTTTTGGCTTGCCCTCAAGCATTAAAAGAGCAGGGGAAATTATTTTTATTAATTTTTTTTTCATTTGATTTTTTAAATTTTATTAAAAAAAGAAAAAATGGAGGACAAATTTTTCTCTGAAAGGTATAATTTTAATAAGGGGTTCTTTTGAATGAAAAATCTTTAAAACTCACGAAAAATAACTGTTTTAATAATAGTTTTCGTAAATGAATTTTTTCTTACCAATTTTTTAAAAATAGTTGAATTTTTATCAATCATGGCTTTTTTTCAGGGAAAGAAAACATTCCCTACAACTCTGCTGTTTCTAACTTTGAAAATCAGTAAATAATCTTCAAAGATAGTTATTTTGTTACAAAATTTTTTATTTTTAAATAATTAGTTCAGTTATTTTAGTCACAGAAAATTTTACTTTCAAAATGAGAAACAGTAGAGATGTAGAGAATGTTTTCTCCGAAAAAATAAGCCATCATTTATTAAAATTTAACCATTTTTCAAAAATTGGTAAGAAACGATACAAAGAAAAAGTTTAGTTAAAAAAGGTTTTTTTCAACAAAAATTCTTTTAATGATTTCAGTCATACAAAAATTAAACTTTAAATTATAAAAGTTTTTTTTTCAACTTTAAAATTTTTTCATTCAAAATTATATTTTTTGTTTGAAGTGACATCATCCTTAATATTATTTTGATTCTTAAAAATAAATTATCTAGGAATAAATTTACCTAAAAAAGAAAAAAAATACGGAGTAACTTTTTTTCGAAGGTTCATACGTAGTTGAACGTCAAACTTTTTTGTTAAAAATTATTGTTTTGGTTTAAAAATTCATTTTTAAAATGAAAATTAACTCCTCTGAGTTGAAACTTGTCATAAATTTACCTTTTTTAGTTGAAAATTGATCTTTTTTTATTTGAAAAATTACACTATTTGGTTAAAAATTTGTCTTTTTTGGAAGAAAATTAATGCTCATGGTTGAAAATTCAACTATTCCACTTAAAGATTCATTTTAGTTCAAAATTAATTTTTTTTGCTTTAAAATTCAACTGTTCCAGTTAAATGTTAATCGTTTTAGTTGAAAACTCATTACTATGACTGAAAAGTTAACTATGTTGTTGAAAATTCGTTTTTGGGTTGAAAATAAAATTTTTTAGCTGTAAATTTAAGTTGAAAATTTATTTTTTTTATTTGAAAATTCAAGTACTTGGTTAAAAATTGATCTTTTTTAGTTGAAAATTGCACTATTTTTTGAAAAATCAACTATTTATTTAAAAATTCAATTATCTTTTTGAAAATGCAATATTTTTACTTAAAAAGTTATTTTTCAAAAGAATAAAAACATTTGATTAAGATTCCTACGAAAATTGAAAATGGTTTTTTGATTTAAAAAATTGATGTTAAAGATTCCAAAAGATTTCCGAAATTGTCAAAAAAGAATTTAGAAAATTTTAAGGCAATTTTTTTTCAATTTTGCAGGGGAAAAAATTAGGAAAATTTCGTATTATTTGAAACATATTTAAAAGTTTTGTAAAAATGTCAAAAATAATTAAATTTTTTTCAAAGATTTCAAACAATTTTAAACAAAATGTAGATTTTTGTGTATATTTCAATACAATTCTAAAGTTATTTAAGAGTTTTGTAAGGTTTTGTAATAATAAATTATTTTTTACTTTATCAAGTATTCAGTTGAAAAACTGTTAAATTCTTGAATTTGTAATATTTATAACTTAAAAATGATTAAAGTATTATAATTTTCATTATTTTCTTTGAATGCTCATCACTTTGATTCAAAAATTAACAATTTTGTTAAAAATACATTTTTTTAAAGTGAAAATTTAACTATTCCATCTTTAGTTTCAAATTTATTAATTTTTTGTTATCTGAAAATTCAACCATTTGGTTAAACATCGATTTTTTTCAGTTGAAAAGTCAACTAATTTTTCGAAAATTCTTCTATCTTGTTGAAAATGCAAAATTTTTACTTGAAAAGTTACGTTTCAAAAGAATAAAAACATTTTCTAAAGATTCCTACGGAAATTGAAAATGATTTTTTATTTTGAAAAACTAAATTTAAGAGAATATTTAAAAAGATTTCAAAAGATTTTTTAAATTGTCTGAAAAAAATCTGGAAAATTTTAAGACAATATTTTTTTTTTAATTTTGCAGAATTAAAAAAAATCGGAAAAGTTCGAATCATTTTTTAGTTGAAAATACATTTTTTTTAAAGTGAAAATTTAACTATTCAATCTTTGGTTTTAATTTTATTAATTTTTTGTTATCTGAAAATTCAATCAATTGGTTAAAAATCGATTTTTTTCATTTGGAAATTCAACTAATTTTTCGAAAAATCGTCTTTTTTTGTTGAAATTTCAACTATTTGGTTCAAAATTCTTCTATCTTGTTGAAAAATGCAATATTTTCACTTAAAAAGTTAGGTTTCAAAAGAATAAAAACATTTTCTTACGATCCCTACGAAAATTGAAAATGATTTTTTATTTTGAAAAACTAAATTTAAGAGAATATTTAAAAAGATTTCAAAAGATTTTTAAAATTGTCAGAAAAGAATCTGGAAAATTTTAAGACAATATTTTTTTTTTTAATTTTGCTGAATTAAAAAAAAATAGGAAAAGTTCGAATCATTTTTTAGTTGAAAATTCGTCATTTTGATTGAAAACTTAACTATTTTGTTGAAAATTGGTTTTTTGTTGTTGAAAATACATTTTTTTACCTGAAAATTAAAACTATTCTATCCTTTGTTGAAATTATCTTTTTTACTTTAAAATTCAACTATTTGTTTCAAAATTGATTGATTCTGTCGAAAATGCAACATTTTCACTTAAAAAATTGGGTTTCAAAAAAATATAAACATTTTCTTGAGATTCCTGCGAAAATAGAATATGAAATTTTATTTTGAAAAATTAATGTTAAAGATTTCAAACGATTTCCAAAATTATCAAAAAAGAATTTGGAAAATTTTAAGGGCATTTTTTTTTAATTGCAGGATTAAAAAAAAAATTGGAAAAGTTCAAGTCATTTTGAAACATATTTAGAAATTTTGTAAAAATTTCAAAAATAATTCGAAAGGTTTTATGATAATAAAAAAATGTTCTTGATTTAAAAAAGTATTCATTTGAAAAATTGTTAAATTATTGAATTTTTAATGTTTATAACTTAAAATTGTTTAAAATTATATAATTTTCATCATTTTAGTTAAAAACTTGTCGCTTTGATTGAAAACTTAACTATTTTGTTGAAAATGATTTTTTTTGAAATACATTTTTTTAACTGAAAATTTAACTACTCCATCTATGGCTTAAAATTTATCTTCTTTATTTGAAGATTCAACTATTTCCTTGAAAATTGATTTTTTGCTTGAAGATTCATTTTTTCAAATGAAAATTTAACTATTCAAGTTGAAACTTGAATTATTCTTAATCAACTTTGAAAATAAATTAATACATATTTTTTCTTATTTCCGCACCAAATATTTTTGAGGATATATAATTAAAAAGTTCTTGATGGATAGGTTGAAATTTTTTATTCAAGAAAACTGATAATACTTCTCCAGTTTTTGCTAAAACTAAACATTTGAAGGGGTGGCTCGAATTAAAATAAAATTTGCGCTTTTTTTCATTGTCACCCTATGGTAGAACTTGGAGGAAAATTGTTTGATGACTTTCTAAATTGGAATTAAATTAACGTGAAGTAAAAAGGAAAAAAGAAAGGCGGCCTTGAGAGAAGAACTTTTGATAGATCAATTGTATTTTTTTTGTTATGTTAAAGAAATTGAATGTACGAGTGGAAGTTAAAATCTTAGGGGGTTATTTTGTGTGTGATATACTTCATTCTTTGTTCTCGGTAGATAACATCTGGCTCGAATGGGAATGTACATACTGATAGAGTAAGTATATTACCTAAATACTCTATGTGCCATAATTTCATGAGTATTGGCTAAAGCACAGAACGAAACTTAAGACTCAAGAATCAGACTGAATTAGTTGAAAGCTTTGACGACACATTTGTTGAACTACTGTTGTTGTTGTTCTTGTTGTTGTTGGATTGAAATTATTTCTGGAAAAATTAATAATTATGCTCCCATGATCGAGGGAGAAAGAGAGAGAGAACTGCCTGCATCTTCAATCTTACGTTTTTTTATCTGCTTTAGTCTCATCATCTGTTTAGTACACTGAAACTTAAGTCAAGCTTGATGGTAATATCACATAACCACTCGGGCCAGCTTTAATGATTTTATTAGACCTCGTTGGAAAAGTAAAAATTTGACTAATCAGTTTCCAAACTGATGAGAGATATTTAGGTAAAGAAATTCATCACAGGGATGATATACTATATCACAGTTTTTTTGATTCACTTGCGTCCATGTTCCAAATTTTGTTATCACAGTGGGAAAAAATTATTATGTCACAGTGCCTGATTCACTTGCATTGTTATTATCATGAATTTTATTTGAAAAGCTCCCGTTGGTTCTCTTCATATTTTCATCTTAATGAAATTGAGTTTGGTTTAAGTAGGAATTGATACTATTTTTTTCTTCAGACCAAAAATGGCATCAATTCCTGCAGGATTTTATTTTACGAAATAGAATAGAATGTTTTTTTTTTCATTAATATTGTGAAATTACTAATGAATTGATTTTAACTGTTTTGATTTTGCTTCTAGTTTTTGTATCATTGAAATTTCAAGTTGTCGGTTTTGGTTCCACTTTCGGTTCTGATTTGAATGTTGAGAAAAACACGAAGGTGTTGAAATTGATAAGGGGTTTCAATCCACTATATGCTTTTCCTGAATAGCTACACGTGTTTTTTTATATCAACACTAAGATTGTGTGATACTGCATGTAAGTTTTGTTTCTGCTTAAGGGTGGTTTTTTAAAACAATTTTTAAACCAATTCGCTTTTAACAAACTTTTTTTTTCTTAAATCGAATCTTTGAAAATCGAATCTTTGATGATTGAAAAAGTTAAGGTACTAAAATCAAATCAGAAAATGACATTCGTGCTTTTAAAATTGTTTTACCTTTCAGCTTCATGATTATACTAACTACTCTGCAAAGTGTAATAATTCGAAGTACAATAATCAATTATAATGTTGTAATTTGAAATAATTCTTGAGATGTAGTAAAGATTCAAATTCGAAGAAGCATAATTTGAAAAGTTCTGAAAGATGTATTCTATAATCAATTTATTTTTGAATAATATTTAATATAATTATATGTGGCTAGTTTTTTGATTTGTTCAAGGAAATAAAAGAATGGCAATTTTATTAAATACAAGTGTGACGGTTATTGTGTTTTAGGTAAGAGTTAAAATAGAAGGAGACAATGAACCTCAACCAACTATTCCACGAGAAGAAGGTCAGGTGCCCTTCGTTTTCGTGGGTACAGTTGAAAGCATCGCAAACGCTAAGGTTTTATTGGAATATCATTTAGCTCATTTAAAGGTAAGTTCTTGAGAAATTTCCTTATTCTCCCTGAATTTTAATTCGCTTTGGTTATTTCTTTTTGATAATTTGTCCTCCTCTAATTGCAATACTTTCTTTTTACAGGAAGTGGAACAACTTCGTCAAGAAAAGCTTGAAATCGACCAACAACTCCGAAGTATGCATGGCGCTACAACAGGACCAATGCCCAATTTTCCTCCTGCGAGGCGAGGAATGTCGTCGGGACCTGAGGAAGGTGGTGGAGGACGTGGAGGTCGGGGTGGTCAAGGAGGCAGAGGGCGCGGCGGTAGGGGAAGAGCTCCTCCTAGGCACAATACTGGTAATTTATCAATTATATCCATTGGGTCCTTTTTTTTTTTTAATTCAATTTTTATATCACCAGGAAAACCTGCAATTTTCAGGGAATTTTCATAAACCTGGAAATGTCAGGGAATTTTTTCTAGGGCGTGCTTCCAGGGTCCAGCGACCTTAAAGACCTTGAAAACCTGGAAATCTCCTTGAATTTTCCACGAGAACCTTAAATGAAACTTTTACTTTCAAAACAGTTATTTTATTGATATTCAAAGAGTAATTTAAATCCTAGAAGCTTAGAAGAAATCTTGCTACTGAAAGTTTTTTATTTATCAAGATATAATTTACCTTTTGTTCATCACAAAATAAGTAAAGAGATTTTAGGGCACTTTTTGTAGACTGTACTAATTATTTTATAGATTGCAATGAACTGACTTTAATATTGTAAATAATTCTATAAGTTTTTTATTTCTTGTCCGCTAATATAGAACTTCAAAGTATACATTTTTTGTGATATTTAAATTACGAATTATAAAAATTATTAGTTGAAAATGTCGATGTTAATTCAATTTTAGAATTAGAATGAGCCATGGCTATACAACGGATTTTTTGAGGGGTTGACCAGTCGGTTTTCGAGTGTACACCAGATTAAAAAAATTTACCAAACATGTCTAAAGATTTCAAAATATGTCAAAATATTTTAAATATTTGAAAATATTTCAAGGAATTTGGAACATTTCACAAAGATTTCACGGTTTTCAAACACTTAAAAAAGACGTATGCACTAGATTTAAGAAATTTTACAGAAACTTTCCAAAGATTTTGAACATTTCATAAAAATTTCAAGGATTTAAAAGATTTGAAAAAAGGCGTGTACACCAGATTAAAAAAAATTTCGAACTTTTCACAAAGATTTTGAAACTTTTAAAAGACTACAAGGATTTTGAAGATTTTAAAGGGGGATTTCTAAGACTTTAGAACATTTTAAAGATTTGAAACGATTTCAAATTTTTTTTAGAAGATTTCAAGAGATTTTTCAAAAATTTCAATGATTTCAAATTAATACAAAGAATTTCAGAAAGATTTCACAAATATTTCATAAAAATTTCATAAATATTTCAAAAGAATACAAGAATTTCAAAGATTTCAAAGAGGGTTCAGTACACCAGATTTCAAAGATTTCAAAAATTTTCAAAGATTATGTTAAGGTTACTTCATACAAGAGTTGAGAGCATTTTATATTTCCAACAGATTATAAACGATTTCAAATTTTTTTGAAAATTTTAAAAGATTTCAAGAATATAATGATTCCAAAAAGGGTACAGTACACCAGATTTCGAAGATTTTAAAACATTCAAAAGATTTTAAAAGATTTCAAACAAATTTAAGAAGATTTCAAGCGAACACAACAGATTTCACAAACAAAGATTGAAGAAATGTTTCACAAACATGTTAAAGATTTTATAGAGTTCAAAATATTTTAAAAAGTTTCACAAAGCTTTCAAAAATTGCAAACATATACAAGATTTCGAGGATTTCAAAGAATTCAAAGATTTTATAAAATTTTATAAAGATTCCAAAAGATTTAATTAAAATTTCACAAAGATTTTAGATACTTGAGTAGATTTCAACGAATGCACAAAGATTTCAAAGATTTCAAAAAATTTGAGAAGATTTCAAACGAACACAAAAGATTTCATAAATAAAGATTAAAGAAAGATTCCAGAAATATTTCTAAGATTTCATAAAGAGTTCAAAATATTTCAAAAAATTTCACAAAGCTTTCAAAAATTTCGAAGATATAAAAGATTTCAAGAATTTCGAAGATTTTACCAAATTCACAAAGATTTCAAGAGATTTCAACAAATTTGAGAAGATTTCAAACGAACACAACAGATTTCACAAACAAAGATCAAAAAAATATTTTACAAATATTTTTAAGATTTCATAAAGAGTTCAAAATATTTTAAAAAGTTTCGCAAATTTTTCAAAAATTTCAAAGATTTCAAGGATTTCAAAGATTTTACAAATGTTTGTAAAAATTCCAAAAGATTTCATGAAAATTTCACAAAGATTTTAAATACTTCAGAAGATTTCAACGAATTCACAAAGATTTCAACAAATTTGAGAAGATTTCAAACGAAATCAAAAGATTTCACAAACAAAGAATAAAGAAAGATTTCACAAATATTTCAAAGATTTCATAAAGAGTTCAAAATATTTCACAATGATTTTACAGAAATTTCAAGGTTTCACAAAGATTATGAATACGTCAAAACTTTCAAAAAATTCGCAGATTTTTAAAAAATTCAAAGATTTCAAAAGTTTCAAGGATTTCGACGACTTCACAAAGATTTAAAAATATTCCCAAAGATTTCACAAAAACGACTTATATTCGCAAAAAATAAAAAAAATTTATTTATGGTTCTGCCTTCTTTAGAAATTATTGATCAATAAAAAATGAAATGGCTAATTTCTTTACATGGATAACAAATGGTTATTTCCTTATTTGATGTAAAAAAAGGAGACCTGGAAAAACTCAATTTCTTGACCTGGAAAACCTGGAAAAGACCTTTAATTTTGTTCCTAAGAATCGCTAGACACCCTGGCTTCATTTTTTTTCAATTTGTATATAAATTTATTAATTAACAGGCGGTCCAGCGACCTAGAAAACCTGGAATTCTCCTTGAGTTTTTTTTAAACCTTGAAAACCTGGAAATCTCTTTGAATTTTTCACGAGAACCTTTGAGAATTCATCTTTCTTAGATCAAAATTTAGCTATTTTTGGAAAGTTTTTTTTTTTGTGAAAATTAATTTTTTGAAATGAAAATTTAACTATTCCAGTTGAAACTTGAATTATTTAGTTGAAAATTCTTTTTTTTGTTGTTGATAATTAGTTTTCTTAATTAAAATTTTAACTTTTACGGTTGAATGTGCCATAATTTTAGTTTAAAATTAATCTATTTGGTTAAACAATACTTTTTTATTCAAAATTAAACTATTCAATGTTTGGTTACAGATTTACCTTTTTAGTTAAAAATTTATTTTTCTGGTTAAAAATTCATCTATTCCAGTTAAATATTAATCGTTTTAATTACAAATTCATCACTTTTGTTGAAGATATAACTATTTTGTGGAAGACTTTTTTTTAATGAGTGGTTTGGTTGAAAATGAACTGTTCGGTTGAAAGTGTATACTTTTAGTTGAAAATTCATGTAATTTCTTGAAAATTTGTCTTTTTTTTAGAAAATTAATCTTCTTTGTTAAAAGTTCATGTTTTTGGTTAAAAATTCAACTATTCCACCTGAAGATTCATCATTGTAATTTAAAATTCATCACTTTGGTTGAAAATTAGTTTTTTCGTTGTTAAAAATTAATTTTTTGGTCAAAAATTTAATTATTTCAGTTTTAGTTAAAAATTTATCTTTTTATTTGAAAATTCAACTATTTGGTTAAAAATTCATCTTTTCGGGAGAAAATTAATGTCCATGGTTGAAAATTCAACTATTCCAGTTAAAGATTTATTTAGTTGAAATATAATATTTTCGGGAGAAAACTATCTTTGGCTTAAAATTCAACTGTTCCAGTTAAGATTCATAATTTTAGTTGAAAACTCATCACTTCAATTGAAAACTTAACCATTTTGTTGAAAATTCGTTGTTTTTTTTTGTTTAAAATTTATATTTTTTATTTGAAAATTCATGTATTTTGTTGAAAAATAGTATTTTTTGGTAGAAAATTCATTTTCTTGGGTTGAAAATTCAAGTATTTGGTCGAAAACTCAACTTTTTTTATTGATGGTTTAATTATTTTGTTTAAAATTCAACTCTTTGGTTGAAAATTTAATTCTTTTGTTGAGATTTATTTGTTTTGTATGAAATATTAATTATTATATTTTTTGTTACGAATTCCAGTATTTGATTCAACTTTTATCGAAAATTTAAATATTTTCTTTCTTTGTTAAAAATTCATCTCTTAGTTTGAAAATTAAAATATTGTGTCAATAGTTTGTTTTTGCTTTTTTTTTTAGTAGAAAATTAACTTTTTTATTTGAAAATCCAACTATTTGTTTGAAAGTTCATGTGTTTATTAAAAAGTAATTCTTTTTGGTCGAATACTCAACTGTTTTGTTCAAAACTATCTGTTTTGTTATATTTTTTCTTAGTGAAAGTTTATCTTTTTTATTTGAAAATTCATGTATTTTGTTAAAAAAGATGGTCTTTTTTGGTAAAAATTAATTTTCATGGGTTAAAAATTCAATTATTTGGTTAAAAACTCAACTGCTTTATTGAAAATTTAATTATTTTGTTGCGATTTCTTTTTTTTGTATGCAATGTAAATTATTATATTTTTCATTACGAATTAATCTTTTTATTGAAAATTCAAGCATTTTATTAAAAAGTTATCCTTTTTGGTCAAAGTCTTAACTTACAAAAAATTGAATTATTTGGTTGAAAATCAAGTTAATGAAAAATATAATTGTGCAATTTTTGGATAAAAGATTATTTAAAAAAAAATCAACAAAAAATCTAACTTTTAAACCAAAAAAATTAACGCTCTACCAAGGAACACGAAGTTTCAAATAAAATACATCAGTTTTAAAAAAAATTGTTAAATTTTAAATCCAATAAGAGGACAAATTATCTACAAAGTGGTTAAATTTTGAACCTGAAAATATGATTTTTTTATATAAAAAAGTTAATTTTCTACCCGAAAGTTAAATTGTCACAAAAATAGTTTAATTTTTAAACAAATAGATAAATTTAAAGAAAAACTATGAATCTTTAACAAAAAAGTTAATTTTCTACCAAAAAGTTAAGTTTTCATTTAAAAAATTTTATTTTTTAACCAAATATGTAGTGAAGTTTAAACCAAAAATATAAATCTTTATCAGAAAAGTTCATTTCCAACTGAATAATCTAATTTTCTACCAAATTGTTGAATCCTCATCCAACGCAGATTAATTTAGACCCAAAAATTTAAATTTTAACAAAAAAAATGTATTTTCACCCAACAAGATTAATTTTCGACCAAAAAAGATTAATTTTCAACAAAAAACTTGAATTTGCTAACAAAACGGATACCAGATTTGAAATAATTCAAAACATTTCAAAGATTTTAAAGGATTTCAAATATTTAATTGATTTCAAATGAAAACAAAATATTTCATAAACAAAGATTGAAGAAAGCTTTCACAATTATTTCAAAGAATTCATAACAAATTTTTTATAAATTCACTAAGGTTTCAGATGTCAAGGATTTTGAACATTCCAAGATTTCAAATATTTTTCAAAAATTTAAAAAGATTTCACAAAGATTTTAAGTACTTCAAGAGATTTCAAAGACGACTTATGTTCGCGAAAAAATGAAGAATTTGTTTATAGTTCTGATATATTTAAAAATGGTTGGCCAATAAAAAATTAAATGGCTCTTTTTTTTACATCTCATCAATAACAAACGGTTATTTCATTATGTGATGTAAAAAAATCAATTTATCTTCTTTTTTTTGTGATAATTCAACTATTTGGTTGAAAATTGATCCTTTTGGCATAAAATTCAACTATTCCAGTTGAAAATTCAACTATTTCGTTCAAAATTCATGTATTTTATTAAAAAATTTATATTTTTTGTAATAATTATCTTTTTATTTGAAAGTTAATCTTCTTGTTTAAAAATTCTTCTTTTCGGTTACAATTCAAGTATTCTAAATAAAATTATTTGGTTCTGTGATTGAAAATTGAGATGTTTGATTAAAAACTTTTTTTTTCCTTTGGATGTTTTTCGTTTCTTTGTCTTCTTTAATTAAAAATTCAATTATTTCGTTAAAAATTCATGTATTTTGTAAAAAAATTGTATTTTTTGGTGGAAAATTAATCTTTTCAGATGAAAATTAATCTTTCTGGTTTAAAAATCAACTATTTCAGTTGAAGATTCATTGTTTTAGTTGAAAACTCTTATGTTTGGGTTAAAATTAATTTTTTTAACTAAAAATGTTACTATTCCATTTACGGTTGAAAAATATTGTTTTTTTTTTTAGTTCAAAATTCAACTATTTGGTTAGAAATTTATGTATTTTGTTGAAGAATTGTATTTTTTATTATAAAATTAATCTTGTTTAAAAATTCATCTGTGGTTGAAAATTCATCTTTTTGGTTTAAAATTTAACTATTTCAGTTGAAGATTCATAATTTTATTTGAAAATTCATCACTCTGGTTGAAAGTTGAAATATTTTGTTGAAAACCCGTTTTTTTTTTTGTTGAAAATTAATTTTTTCAACTGAAAGTTTGACTATTCCATTTTTTGTAATAAATGAATATTTTTTAGTGAAAATTTTAAGTTTTTTTATCTGTTCTCTGTTGTTGTGTTAAAGGATGTTTAGAATGAACGTCATAAATTAAAATAAATGTTTGTGTTTTTTTCTGGAAATATGGATATTTTGCTTTTAGTTTTATAAGTTTTCTATAAGTTTTTTATTTCGTCTTCGCTAATATAGAATGTTACAATTATACATTTTTTTGTAGCATTCAACTTACAAATTATAAAAATTATTAGTTGAAAATTTCGATTTTAATTCAGTTTCAAAAGGTTTCAAAATATTTCAAAGATTTTAGAATGTTTAAAAGGATTTTGAACATTTTACAAAGATTTGAAGGATTTCAAAGATTTGAAAACGTTTACAGTACACCAGATTTCTAAGATTTTTAAATATTTTGAAGATTTGAAATGATTTCAAAAGATTTAAAAAAGGCATATACACCAGATTTCAAAGATTTCACAAAGATTTCCAAGATTTCCAAAGATTTTAAAACTTTTAAAAGATTTCAAAGGTTTTTTAAAGGTTATAGTAAAATAGGTTTTTCAGATTTCAAAAGAATTTACACAGATTGAAAATATTGTTATGATTTTTAATGAATACAAAAGATTTCAGAAAGATTTCATAGAAATTTCATAAAGATATCAAAGTAATACAAGAATTTCAAAGTTTCAAAACATTTAAAAGATTTTAAACGATTTCAAAGATTTCGATTCACAAACAAAAATTTCACAAATATTTCAAAGATTTCATAAAAATTTCAAAAGATTTCAAAAAATTTCAAAGGTTTTCAAGGATTTTCAAGTTTTCAAAGATTTCAAATATTTTACAAAAATTTGAAAATACGAGTTATTAATGACCAATAAAAAATGAAATGGCTAATTTTTTACATGGATAAGAAATGGTTATTTCATTATTTGATGTAAAAAAAAAGGAGACCTGGAAAAACTTGTCTTCCTGACCTGGAAAACCTGGGAAATACCTTGAATTTTGTTCCTAAGAATCGCTACTCTGATAAATCTAAATCCAAAACTAATTAATAAAATATTTCAGGCATGCGTCGAGACCATATGGATGGAAATGACGATCGTATTCGTGATCTTCCACCAAGAGGGGGACACCAAGGCATGGGAAACTCGGGCTACGGTGGAAGACAGGGACGACCTTCAAATCAACGCAGAGATCGTAGGGACGAGCGACGACGAACGACAGATGATGAAGATACGGTCCTCGACAGTCAGGATGTCTCCAGCATCGACAGAGGTAAATGCATCAATTTCACATATCAATTTTAATCCAATTTTAATCCGTAACTCAGTAAGGGGCCGTACTTAAATTACATAACGGATAATCGACCCTCTCACCCTGTAACTAACCGTAAACAAATATTTCTAACGATTTTTCCTCTACCAATTTTCTCTTTTCTTGACCATTAACATTCAAATACCATTAGCATTCATATACAAATTATGAAAAATGTTCAAATTTATTTATTTTAAACAAAAAAAGTGACTTTTCTACGATGAAAGATGATTTCTTAAGTAAATATTTATATCTTCTAAAAAATAATTAAATTCTCTACAAAACAATTACATTTTCAACGAAATAGTTGAGTTTTCAACCGTAAACGATAAATTCGCAACAAAAAACTGTAATAGTTGCTATTTCAACCAAGAAGGATGAAATTTCATTAAATTAATTAATTTTAAAATCAAGAAGACGAATTCTCAACAAATAAAGATTTTTCAGTAATGAAAGAAAAAAAAGTTCATCTAAATTGTTGAACCTTAAGGCCAAAAAACGAATTTTCTGTAAAAAAATTGAATTTTCAACCATAAAAATAGAAATTTTCAGCAAAAAAATTAATTTTCAACAAAATAGTTGAATTTTCAACCAAAGAGATAAAGTTTCATAAAAAGAATAGTTCTACTTTTACCCACGCAGTTCAATTTTCAATTTAAAAAAATCAGTTTTCAACTAAATAGTCAAACTTTAATCAAAGAGATGAATTTTCAACTAAAAATATGAATCTTCAACAAAAAAATGATTTCTTAACAAAGTGGTTTAAACAAAATTTTCAAACAAAATAGTTTAAATAAGAACTAAATGACTTTAAAAAAAATTATTTAATTTTCAATCAAACGTTTGCATTTTCATCCAAGAAAGATTAATTTTCTACTAAAACAGATGAGTTTTCAAATCAGAAAGACAAATATTAAGAAATATAGCTGCATTTTCATCGAAAAAATATTTTATTTGATTTTTCAACACAAAATGTGAGTTTTTCTCAAAAGGTAAATTTTCTACGAAATAGTTGAATTTTCAACAAAAAAGTAGATTTTCGGACCAAAAAGGATGTTTTTTAACAAATTTATTGAATTTTCAACAATACAGTTGCATTCTTATCCGAGAAATATGAATTTTCTACCCAGACAGATGATATAAAAAAAAGATAAATTTTCGAGAAAAAAATAGTCATTTTTCAACACCAAAATATGAATTTTTCTCAAAAGATACATTTTTTACAAAATACTGGAATTTTCAAGCAAAAAGATTGACTTTTCAACAAATTTATTGAATTTTCAACCAAACAGTTGCATTCTTATCCAAGAAAGATGAATTTTCTACTCAGACAGATGAATTTTTAAATACAAAAAATAAATTTTGAAACAAAATATTTTTCAAACACAAAATGTGAATTTTTTTCAAAAGGTAAATTTTCTACGAAATAATTGACTTTTCAACAAACTTATCGAATTTTTAACCTAACAGTTGCATTCTTATCCAAGAAAGATGAAATTTCTACCAAAGCAGATGAATTTTTAAAGCAAAAAGACAAATTTTCAAAAAAATAGTGGGTTTCTTATCCAAAAAACATTTCAATTGATTTTGCAACATCAAAATTTGAATTTTTCTCAAAAGATTAATTTTCTACGAAATAGTGGAATTTTCAAGAAAAAGATTTACTTTTTAACACATTCATTGAATATTCGACCAAAAAGTTGCATTCTTGTCAAAGAAAGATGAATTTTCTACTCAGGCAGATGAATTTTTTAATAGAAAATATAAACTTTCAACAACAACAAAAATAGTCGAATTTTCATCCAAAAAAGATTTCAGTTGATTTTTCAACACAAAATGTGAATTTTTCTCAAAAGGTAAATTTTCTACGAAATAGTTGAATTTTTAACATAAACGTAGATTTTTGGACCAAAAAGGATGAATTTTTAATAAATTTATTGAATTTTCTACTCAGACACATACATTTTTAAATAAAAAAGATGAATTTAAAAAAAAAACATTCAGATTGATTTTGCAACACCAAAATTTGAATTTTCTCAAAAGATTAATTTTCTACGAAATAGTGAAATTTTCAAGAAAAAGATTGACTTTTTAACACATTTGTTGAATTTTCAACTAAAAAGTTGGATTTTTACCCAAAAAAAGATTTCAATTGATTTTTTTTGCTCAAAAATTCAATAATTTGGTAGAAAATTGGTTTTTTCATTTGAGAATTAGTTTTT
>CAKNXH010060754.1:22134-32914 GCA_932178445.1 Andricus quercusramuli | reverse complement strand
ATCAACTGCATTGTAGAAAATTCTTCATTCAGGCTTCAACATTCAACGATTTGGGCGAAAATTTAGTTTTATCAATTGAAAATTAATTTTTCGAAACGAAAATGTAACTTCCATTTTTGGTTAAAAAATGATGTTCTTAATTCAACAATTCAACTATATTGTTCAAAACTTATCTTATTTTTATTTTGGTTTTTCGGAAAAAATTTTTTGTCGTGAGTTAGGATTTTTGGGATTTCCTATCTATTTTGCGATTTTTGACCGTTATAAACATCATTGAAAAAAATGTTTTTCATGGATAAAAAATAATAACATGTTTCTTTGGTTCAAGCTAAAGAAATTTCAGGTTCGAATCAATCCAAAAAACATGTTTTAGTACATTTAAAAAAAATTTAAATGAGACACATTTTTTTTCGAATTACAATTTTTAATTGTAAATTTCAAAAAGACAATTTGAAGATATTTACCGATTAAAAAATTTGTTTCTTCACTTATTTTGGATGTCGACCCACAAATTGTAACTCAAACGATTCGACTAATTTTAGTATTTTCACTTCGCTTAAAATCTTTGGAAATGTTCGAAATCTTTGTGAAATTTTTGAAATATTGTGTATATGCCTTTTTTAAATCTTTAAAATCCTTGCAATCTTGATGAAATGTTCGAAATCTTTGGGAATTTGTTGTGAAATTTTTTAAATCTTTATCAAATCTTTTTAAATATTTATGAAATTTTTCTTACATCTTTGTTTGTGAAATCTTTTTTGTTCGTTGAGATCAGTGAATTAATAGTGAAATCTTGTCAACTCTTCTAAAATGTTTTTAAACCTTTTGAAATCATTTCAAATCTTTGAAATATTTTAAAATCTTAGAAATCTGGTGTACTGTAAACGTTTTCAAATCTTTGAAATCCTTTAAATCTTTGTAAAATGTTCAAAAACCTTTTAAATATTCTAAAATCTTTGAAATATTTTGAAACCTTTTGAAACTGAATTAAAATCGAAATTTTCAATTAATAATTTTTAAGTTGAATGTCACAAAAAAATGTATACTTGTAACATTATATATTAGCGGAGACGAAATAAAAAACTGATAGAATTATTCACAATATCAGGGTGGGGATTCGGCGGACGATTTCAAATTTCCGGTCATTTCCCGGTCAAGTTTTTCAATTTTCCTGGTCAACTAAAAGTAACATATTCATATTTTCAGAATAAACGCAAATATTTATTTTAATTTATGACGTTCATTCTAAACATACTTTAAAACAACAACAGAGAACAGAGAAAAAATTACTTAAAATTTTCACTAAAAAATATTCATTTATTATTTACAAAAAATGGAATAGTTGAACTTTCAGTTGAAAAAATTAATTTGCAACAAAAAAAACGGGGTTTCAACAAAATGTTCAACTTTCAACCAGAGTGATGAATTTTCAAATAAAATTATGAATCTTCAACTGGAATAGTTAAATTTTAAACCAAAAAGATGAATTTTCAACTAAAAACGATGAATCCTTAACAGGAACTATTGAATTTTCAACCAGAGATGAATTTTTAAACCAGATTAATTTTGTACTAAAAAATACAATTCATCAACAAAATACATGAATTTTTAACCGAATAGTTGAATTTTGAACTAAAAAAAAAATAATATTTTTCAACCGAAAATGGAATAGTAACATTTTTAGTTGAACAAATTAATGTTAACCCAAACATAAGAGTTTTCAACTAAAACAATGAATTTTGAACTGAAATAGTTGAATTTCAAACCAGAAAGATTTATTTTCAACTACAAAAAAAATGATGAATTTTTAAAGAAGAAGATTAATTTTCAAATAAAAGGATGAATTTTAACCAAAAAATGCAATTTTTAAACAAAATACATGCATTTTTAACGAAATAATTGAATTTTTAATTAAAGAAGAAAAAGAAACGAAAAACATCCAAAGGAAAAAAAAAGTTTTCAATCAAACAGCTCATTTTTCAATCACAGAAATGAATTTTTAATTAAAACGATGAATCTTAAAAAAAAAAATTAACAAAAGAGTTTAACTTTCAGCCAAATAATGTTATTTCCAACCTGAAAGATGAATATTTGATAGATTTACAAAAAATATAAATTTTTAACAAAAAAAAATGTATTTTGAACGAAATAGTTGAATTTTCAACTGGAATAGTTGAATTTTATGCCAAAAGGATTAATTTTCAACCATAAAGATAGACAAAAGAAAGATTTCATAGAAATTTCATAAAGATATCAAAATAATACAAGCATTCCAAAGGTTTCAAAACATTTAAAAGATTTTAAACGATTTCAAAGATTTCGATGTCTTCAAACGAATACGAAAGATTTCAGAAACAAAGATTAAAGAAAGCTTTCACAAATATTTCAAAGATTTCAAAAAATTTCAAAGGTTTCAAGGATTTTAAAGTTTTCAAAGATTTCAAGTATTTTACAAAAATTTGAAAAGATTCCAAAAGATTTCACAGAAATTTCTAGATATCGGAACGATTTTATGTACTTTAAGAGATTTCAACGAATTCACAAAGATTTCAAGGTTTTCAAATACTATTTATTATTGACCAATAAAAAATGAAATGGCTCATTTTTTACATGAATAAGAAATGGTTATTTCATTATTTGATGTAAAAAAAGTAGACTTGGGAAAACTTGACTTCTTGACCTGGAAAATGCCTTGAATTTCATTCTTAAAAATCGCTGGACACCCTGCGACATGTAAAAATAAATGTTTAATCTTTCCCCTATTTTCCCCCGTTTTCGTGAGAAAATGACCCTATTTCCCCTTTTTTGAACTCCTGCGCTGTGAACCCTGAAATTGTAACAAAATCTCTTGACATCTCCCTACCCCTTGAGCTGTTACTTAATTTAAGTACGGTCACTAACTCACCCGAGAAGCAAATACTTTCCACCAATCCTGAAATGATGGGAGCCTGTATCATCAGGGCGCTTTAAGAATGGTATCGGGGAGCAAAACAAACACTTGTGACCATCTAACACTTTGCACTCTAATCATTTAATCGTTAACTCTAAATTGTTAATTGTTAACTCTTAATTATTAATTGTTAATTGTTAATTTGTCGTCTCACTTAACAATTTCGTGCACATTACTAACTCTGGCACTAATGACTAATTCGCCAAATAATACTGTCAGCTTGATACTTGGCAAGATACTAAAAAGATGGAACCTTGCTATTTATGAGATAAGATGAATAGATGGTCACAATGGTTTGTGTGTGCGTAGAGTCAGTATCAAGCGTGGAAGGCGGTCCTGGGGGCACGAGGAGAAGACGAGTGCGAAGGTTTAGACATCGCAGTTCCACACCCTCGACTGGGATGTCAGGTAAAGTTTGTGTTCCAACTTCCGGGGCTGCTGACGAATTTAGTCCCAGTTGATCAGGTATAATTTTAGCCAGGGCAGGGTGTCCAGTGATTCTTAGGAACGACATTCAACGTATTTTCCAGGTTTTCCAGGTCAAGAAGTCAAGTTTTTCCAGGTCTACTTTTTTTACATCAAATAATGGAATAACCATTTGTTATCCATGTAAAGAAATTAGCTATTTCATTTTTTATTTGTCAATAATTTCTAAAAAAAGGCAGAACCATTAATAAACAAATTCTTAATTTTTTGCGTATATAAGTCGTCTTTGAAAACCTTGAAATCTTTGAAACCGTTGAAATTTTTTGAAATTTTTATGAAATCTTTGAAATATTTGTGAAAGCTTTCTTTAATCTTTGTTTGTGAAATCTTTCGTATTCGTTTGAAGTCATCGAAATCTTTGAAATCGTTTAAAATCTTTGAAATGTTTTGAAACTTTGGAATTCTTGTATTATTTTGATATCTTTATGAAATGTCTATGAAATCTTTCTGAAAGCTTTTGTATTAATTTAAAATCATTAAAATATTTGTAATCTGTGTAAAATCTTTTGAAATCTGAAAAATCTAGTTTACTATAACCTTTAAAACATTTGAAATTATGAATCATCAAAAAAATGTATGCTTAAGAAAGTAGTTCAACTTGTGACAAAATGATTGCATTTTTCTGACTAATAGTTGGTACAGTAACCAAACAAGATTTTAATTTAATATAAAAAACAGTAGAATTCATTTGAAAGGCGATTTTTCAACAAAATAGGTTATTTTTCAACCAAATTGTTGAGTTTTTAACCCAAAAAGGCCAATTTTTACAAAACAGTTGAATTTTCAACAAGTAAATGTGGATTTAACTTTGAACTCAATTTTCAACTTTAATTTAAAGATGAAACTTAAATAATTCAATTTCAAGTTGAAAAAATTAATGTTTAATCAAACAGATGAATTTTCAACTACAAATATAGGATTTTGAATTGGAATAAGTTAAATTTTCAGTTAGAAAAATTACTTTAAAAAAAAACTAACTTTAAAAAAAATAGTTATATTTCCAAACAAAGTGATGAATTTTCAAATAAAATTGTGAATTTTACCTGGAATAGTGGAATTTTAAATTAGAAAGATGAACTTTTAAGCGAAATGATGAGTCTTTAACTATAATAATTGAATTTTTTACCAAAAAGATGAATTTTCAATCAAGAAGACTAATTTCTTCCAAAAAAGACGAATTTTCAACTAAAAAAGATAATTTTTTCAACCAAATTGTTGAGTTTTTGAGCCAAAAAAAAAAAAAAAAATTTTATAAAACAGTCGAATTTCCAACCAGTAAATATGGATTTTTGACAAAAAAAGTGATCTGTCAACCAAATAGTGGAATTTTCTACCAAAAAAAGGGGAATCTTCAACCAAAAAATAAGATTTTTTATCAAAATAAGTATATTTCTAACCAAAAGGATGAATTTTCAAATCAAATGATGTATTTTAAAAGAAAAGGGTGATTTTCAATCAAGAAGATTAATTTTCTACCAAAAAAGACGAATTTTAAACTAAAATTTCAACAAAAAAGATTTTAATTTTAATTTGAAACCAGCAACTGTGGCTAAATTGCGATTTTTATCAGGATTCAAAATAATTCAAATGATAGCCTTTTTATACATTCTACATACGAACAAATTATTATTTCATTGTTTTTTCCTAATTTTCCCGGCTCTAAAGTGCCAAATTTACTGAAAAAATGTGAATTTTTACATTTTTCACAAGTTTTTAAATATAATATAATAAATATAAAATAATTCGAGCTCTGTTTTGAACCCAAAAAATACGAATTTCCTCAGATAAACCTTCAACTAACAAAATGAATTTGATCAAAGTAGTTCAACTTTCAACCAAGTAGTTGAATTTTCAACCTGAAAATATTAATTTTCAATCAAATATTTATTTTCAATGATATAGTTGAAGTCTGACTGCCAAATTAAAAGTATTAAAAGTATTGAATTTTGAACTAAAAAAATAATTCTTCGCAACCGAAAATGGAATAGTAACATTTGTAGTTAAAAAAATTATTTTTAACCCAAACATAAGAGTTTTCAACTAAAACATTGAATCTTTAACTGAAATACTTGAGTTTTAAACCAGAAAGAAGAATTTTCAACTAAAAAATGATGAATTTTGAAACAAGAAGATTAATTTTCAAATAAAAAGATTAATTTTCGACCAAAAAATGCAATTTTTCAACAAAATACATGAATTTTTAAACAAATAGTTGAGTTTTGAACTAAAAAAATATAATATTTTTCAACCGAAAATGGAATAGTAACATTTTTAGTTAAAAAAATTGATTTTAACCCAAACATAAGAGTTTTCAACTAAAACAATGAATCTTCAACTGAAATAGTTGATTTTTAAACCAGAAAGATGAATTTTCAACTAAAAAGATTAATTTTCCACCAAAAAATGTAATTTTGTAACAAAATACATGAATTTTTAACGAAATAATTGACTTTTTAATTAAAGAAGACAAAGAAACGAACAAAATCCAAAGGAAAAAAAAAGTTTTCAATCAAACAGCTCATTTTTCAATGAAAGAAATGAACTTTTAATTAAAACGATAATATTTTACAAAAAATATAAATTTTTTAACAAAATACATGAATTTTTAACCAAATACATAGTTGAATTTTAAACAAAAAAAATAATATTTTGCAACCGAAAGTGGAATAGTAACAATTTTAGTTTAAAAAATTATTTTTAAGCCAAACGTAAGAGTTTTCAACTAAAATAATGAATCTTCAACTGAACGAGTTGATTTCTAAACCAGAAAGAAGAATTTTCAACTAAAAAATGATGCATTTCTAAACGAGAAGATTAATTTTCAAATAAAAAGATTAATTTTCGACCAAAAAATGCAATTCTTTAAACAAAATACATGCATTTTTAACGAAATAATTGACTTGTTAATTAAAGAAGACAAAGAAACGAAAAAAATCCAAAGGAAAAAAAAGTTTTCAATCAAACAGCTCACTTTTCAATCAAAGAAAAGAATTTTTAATAAAGACAATAATTTTTTACAAAAAATATAAATTTTTTAACAAAATCCATGAATTATGAACCAAATAGTTGAGTTTTCAACTGGAATAGTTGAATTTTATGCCAAAAAGATTAATTTTCAACCATAAAGATAAACTTTCTACAAAAATGACGAATTTTCCACAAAGTACACATATTTTCAAACAAAAAGTTTAATTTTTAAATGCAAAATATAAATTTTCAACCAAATAGTTGATTTTTCACCAAAATTATTAAAGTAATGAAAACTTGAATTAATGAAACTTTAGGATGGCGACTTGACCGAAAAAGACCAGGAAATGGCAGGGAATTTAATTAAAAAACCGGGAATTTACTTCTGATTGTAGCAAAATTCAAGTTTTTATTATTTTAATAATTTTGGTCAATTTAGAAAAGTTGAAGATTCATCATTTCAATTTAAAATTCTTCTCTGGTTGAATATGTAACTACTTCTTTAAAAATAAATTTATCTTTTTTTTGTGAAAATTTAACTATTTGGTTGAAAATCGATATTTTGCATTTAAAAATTAAACTATTTGTTTGAAATTTTTGTAGAAAGTTGATCTTTATGATTGAAAATTCATCTTTTTGGCATAAAATTCAACCTTCCAGTTGAAGATTCATCATTTCATTTAAAAATTCATCAGTTCGGTTGAAAATTAATTTCTTCAACTAAAAATTTAACTATTCCATTTTTAGTTGAAAATTGATTTTTTCTAGTTCAAAATTCGACAATTTAGATGAAAAGTTTTTTTTTTGTGATTGAAAAATCGATATTTTTTTGTACAAAATTATCTTTCTATTTGAAAGTTAATTTTCTTGTTTAAAAATTCTTCTTTTCGGTTAACAATTCAAGTATTCCAGTTAAATATTTCTCACTTCAGTTGAAAATTCATCTTTAAGGTTGGAAATAAAATTATTTGGTTAAAAATTAAACTCTTTTGTTGAAAATTATTATTTTTTTTTTCGAAGATTCATCGTTTTAATTAAAAACTCATTTCTTTGATTGGAAAATGAGCTGTTTGATTGAAAACTTCTTTAAATGGAAAGTCAATTATTTCGTTAAAAATGTATGTATTCTGTTAGAACACTATATTTTTTGTGGAAAATTAATCTTTTTATTTAAAAATTAATCTTCTTGTTTAAAAATTCATCATTTTAGTTGAAAATTCATCTTTCTGGTTTGAAATTCAACTATTTTAGTTGAAGATTCATTGTTTTAGTTGAAAACTCTTGTGTTTGGGTTAAAATTAATTTTTTAAACTAAAATTGTTACTATTCCATTTTCGGTTGTAAATTATAATTTTTTAGTTCAAAATTCATAGTTGAAAATTTGCCTAATTGAAAATTCAACGACTTAATTGAAAATTAAACTACTTTTTTTTAAGTTTATTATATTGGTTGAAGACTTAACTATTTTGTTGAAATTCCTTTTTTCTACGAAAATTAATTTTTTTAACTGAAAATTTAACTATTCCACTTTTAAATAGAAATTTATCGTTTTTAGTAGAAAATTCAACTATTCGGTTGAAAATGTATGTTATTATTTGTTTGCAAATTGGGTTATTTTGTTGAAAATTTGTCATTTTTTGGTAGAAAATTAATTTTCTTTGTTGAAAATTCGTCTTTTTGGTTAAGAATTCATCTTTGTAGGTTAAAAGGTAAACTATTTGGTAAAAATTGAACTATTTTGTTGATTTTTTTTTTAAATTTAACTCTTGGGTTATACATTCAACTATTTTATTGAAAATCCGTTTTTTTTGTTGCTGAAATATCAACTATTTAATTTTTCCGTTGAGAATTCGTCTTTTTGTCGAAAATTCCAATTTTCGTTTTGAAAATTCAACTATTTTTGGTTAAAGTTTTGGTTGCAAATTCGTCCTTTTAGATTTCAGATTCACCGTTTTTGTTGGTAATATAAATTTTCAACCAAATATATGAATTTTTAACCTAAAATAGAAGAATTAAATTGAAATAATCAATTTTCAACCAAAAAATAAATTATGAACAAAATAATTCAATTTTATACCCATAAAATGAATTTATTACCAAAAAGGTACAGTTTCAATAAAATATATAAATTTCCAACTAAAAAAGATAAATTCACAGCCTAAAAATAGAATTGTTCAATTTGCAGTTAGAAAATTAAATTTGAAAAAACGGCTTTTCAGCAAAATTAATTATTTTTTTTAACTAAAAATATAAATTTTCAAGCAAAAATGGAATAGTTACATCTTCAGTTAAAAAAATTAATTTTCAACTAAAAAGAAACGAATTTTCAATCAAAGAAATTAATTTTTAATCACAAGGATGAATTTCCAACCAAAAATGGGAATTTTTGACCAAATAATGGAATTTTCAACCCAAAAGATGAATTGTCTATCAACGCAAAATTCTTAACAAAAATTGAATAGTTAAATTTTCTACAAAACATATAATTTTTTAACGAAAAAGATTATTTATATCAAAAAAGGTCAATTTTTTCACAAAAAATGAAACAGTTAATATGAATTTCTAACTATAATGATAAATCCTCAACTGAAAAAAAATTAATTTTCAACCAAATACATGCATTTTTAACAAAATAGATAAATTTTTAACAAAATAGATAAATTTTTAACAAAATAGATAAATTTTCTACAAAAAATACAATGAGTACTCTTCTACTAAAAAAGGGCGGATTTTCAACAAATAGTTGAATTTTCATCTAAAAAAGATAAGTTTTCAACTAAAAATAGAGTAGTTAAATTTTCAGTAAACGAATTAATTTTCAATTAAATGAAGGTGAATTTTCAACGAAAAAGTATAATTTTCACCCAAGAAGATTAAATTTCTATTGAAAAAGATGAATTTTCTATAAAAAAAATTGAACAATTACGTTTTCAGTTAAAACAATTCTAAATAAGAAAAAACTAATTTTCCACAAAAAAATCAATTTTCAACCAATAAGATGAATTTTTTAACAAAATAGATTAATTTTTAACAAATTATATGAATTTCCAACCAAATATTTGAATTTTCAAACAAAAAGATGAATTAGTCACCAAAAAGATGAATTAGTAACAAAAAAGATTAAATATTCTCCCACAAAATTCAAATTTTCAATAAAGTACAGGAATTTTAAACCAAATATTTGAATTTTCAATTTAAGAAGATCAATTTTGAATCCATGTACGAGTTAAATTTTTAGTTGAAAAAATGATCTTTCAACTAGAAAACATAATTTTCGAAAAAATAATTAAATGTTGAACAAAAAAAAGTGTTTTCTACTAAACTG
Source organism: Andricus quercusramuli (assembly GCA_932178445.1). Lineage (NCBI taxonomy): Eukaryota > Metazoa > Arthropoda > Insecta > Hymenoptera > Cynipidae > Andricus > Andricus quercusramuli. The sequence continues at coordinate 23,186 of CAKNXH010060754.1, read as the reverse complement.
AATCATCAACCAATTAAATGAATTTTTAAGAAAGTATTTTTATTGAAAATTCGTCTCTTTTGGTTGAAAATTAATCTTTATACTCAACAGTTAATCTTTTTGGTTGAAAACTCAATTTTCGGTTGAAAATTGAACTAATTTTTTAAAAATTCGTTTTTCTTTTCTTAAAAATTGATCGTTTTAGTTAAAAGTTCAACTATTAATTAATCAGTTTGATCCGATCATATTTATGCAAGATGTTTAATCTCAGCAGTGATCTTGTTTTTTTTTTTCAAAGTCACAGTCAGTTTGATGCACTTGAATCTGGTTTCAATTTCCCACGTGTCTTCGAATCTTGACATTGATTCTTCATCTAAGAAAACTACCGGCGGAAAAGAGGAACTAGATTTTTCTAGTTGCAATGATATCGTTGTTTAAACTTGCCTGAAAAATACATTTCAGGGATAACAATCCGTTCCTTTTTTCACCTAATCTTCTTTTTCGCCCTGAAGTTTGAAATACTTTGAAATACTTTGAAATTACTTTGAAATACTAGCTTGAAAATTCATTTCTTTGGTTGAAAATTTATCTTTTTGACATTAAAACACAACTAAAAAGCATTTTAAATATATTTAGAAAAAAATGTATTTTTCATTAATATTATTAATCGTCTAAGCTTTCTTTTATTTTTTTTTATTTTTCTTTTATTATTTCAGGGTGTCTAGCGACGTTGAAAACCTTGAAAACCTGGAAATCTCCTTGAATTTTTCACGAGAACCTTGAAATAATTTTTTTAAACAGATTTTTTTATTAAAATACAAAAAGTAATTTAAATCTTTTAGTCTATTAAAAAAGAAACATCTCGTTCAGAAGAAACATTGCTACTGAAAAGTTTTTTATTTACCTTTTTTTATTACGCAATAAATAAAGAGATTTTAGGCATTTTTTATAAACTTTACCAATTATTTTATAGATTGCAATGAACAGACTTTAATATTTAGGGTGGCGACTTGACCGTAAAAGACCAGGAAATGACTGGAAATTTAATTTAAAAACCGGGAATTTACTTCTTG
>CAKNXH010060753.1:13379-37823 GCA_932178445.1 Andricus quercusramuli | reverse complement strand
TTTTATATATTTTTCCACATACATATAATGTAAAAAAAACTGAACAAATAAAAAATATGAAAACTAATATGCTGTTTATTTATTTTAATAAAACCTCAATTTTAGATATAATTAAGAATTTTAATTAAAGTAAAATATATATTGGAGTTTTTTTTCATTTAAGATGTTAACCATAAAGTTATCCACTTTTTATTTGAACTTCTAATATGTTGTTATTCGGGTCATCAGAATGCACATAAAAGCATTTTTTCAAAAAAAATTTCATAAAAAATATTAGTTGCGGTTTCTTGAAAAGTACCACTTTGACTGTTTTATACTATTTTCAAAGCTCAATAACGGCCCTAATAATATATATCTTATATTGAAATTTTAAGAATATTTTCCTCGAAGGTTGAAGATCACATTTTTTGAAAAAGCAGATTAGGAAAAAAATATAAATAAGCCTGCTACTATGAAAACAAATCTGGGTGAATTTTCGGAATTTGACAGGTCTACGACTTGAGCTGTTTAATTTTCGGGGCGGAGCGTTCATTAGCTCGACCGTAAAAGTCGATCACAGTGGGTCCTGGAACCATAAACTCATAAAGCAGACCCTTTCTCGGCAAACGTTCTTTACTCATATTTCCCTTTTTTCAGAAAAGTGAGTTCAGGTTGCAATTTTACGATCGACTTTTCACTTACCGGAATTGTCAGCTTTTTCAATGACAACTTTCGAAGACGATGAGCCACCTCTAAATATTGTTTAAAATTAAGCGAAAAAAGTCTAGCTTCTACAATCGCATAAACTACCGTTATTTGCCTTTCTTTCCTTTAATTATATTCCTAGGTATATGTATAAAATAATATGATTTTCTTCATTTAAACATTTTTATTATTATTATTATTAAAAAAGAATTGTACATTTTGACAATAACTTAAAAATAATATGTATTATGTATCACCAGAATTCCAGGATTTTCTAGGTCACTATGAATCGTAAGTATAGATAATTCCTTAATCATGCATTCATTAACAGGTAATTTGAATCTTTCAATATCAGATATAAATTTCATTTTGAATCATACTGAACTTATAAAAGAGAAGCAAGTTTATTTATAACAACTTTTTAACCCCACCACTTATTGGTTTATACTCAACGATACGATCATATAGAGTTAGACAATATGCTGATGTTTGGGCTGGAAAATTATCACTTGTTTCAAATTCTAAACGAACATACATATCATAAAGTAAAGCGTACTGATGTCTGCTAACATTGAGATTCAAATTACCATAAGGATAACCCTGATTATTCAAGAATAGTTTCACATTCGTTATATTACAATGATCAAAGCAGCTAGAATTTCTATTGGTATTGTTCTTTCTGTTTGTTTGAAAACTTAGTACAACAAATCTCGGCTTTTCCAACTGATTTGATGTTTTTTCAGTCCAAACATTTTTCAAGGTAGTTGGGAGTAAGGGATATTCATATAATTCCCAAGATCGAGAACTTATTGGAATGGATGGATCTTTTTCAATATATTTTAACAACTTTAATTTCCGTAAATCTGACAATCTCACACTTGGTAATAACCATTCTATTTTATTAATTTCCAGTTTATACTGTTCATTGGGAGCTGTTTGTAAAATTGCATTTGCATCGCTTCTAGATCTTGTTAAAATAAGTTCATGTTTAGCATTAATAATAATTTTATGATAATCTTATGCAAAACCAAATATCATACTAAGGGGTACATATATATCGAAATAACTAGCAGCATTTGTTAAAGATTTTTCATCAGTGTTATCGTCAAGCCAACCAGTATTTTCTAAGTAACTTAATTGCCCCGGATTCAAAGATACATAATTTTTCATCAAACAAGTTAGACAAACATTCTTATTTCTATCAATTTCTATTGCATTAATTTCATATCTTGCTTCTTCAAAAAGAAAACAAATAGCATTACAAACTAAAAATGGAGTTTCATCATTTTTCTCCAATTTCCCACTTATGTGAAGTGAACTTTTATTGGTCAGTAGACAATGATCTTGATTCTGTACTGCGATTCGAATTTCATCACTGTTGTTAAAAGTAGATGAGGCGTATGGTTGATGTGCATGCGCTCCAAAACGTGCGATAGATTCATTGCAAGTTACAGGAGCCGCTACATTTAGTATGTCCTCTTCCATGGCAAACGATAAAACGATTATAGATGAAATTGAAAAAACACACACACGAATTTGAATCTTTTTATCCTCCTCTTCTTCCTGCTTTCCTTTCTCGAGAATTGATCTTGAGCCCCAGGCTTCTTAGAAACTGTACGTTTTGAGGTGTCAACACCTTGACTAAAGGTTTTTGACTGACTTGTCTGAGACATGACACCTTATTATTATAACCGTAACCAACCTTTTTATTATAAACTACCCCCATTTTTATCGTAATGATTTAATATGAAATCTAGCTGTTATAACCTCTCCGCGAAAATTAACTAAATTTCCGTCTTGATCAACTATTCGTAATTCAACTCTCCAAGAGTTCACTTTTATTATTGACACCGATGAATCAGATTCATGGACTTTATTAGCTTGAAGCACACGATGTGTGAACCCCAACAGACGACCTATAAAATCTTTAGGTTTAAAGTTTATGTTATAATTACACAAAATCTCACTCTGTGAAGTATTATTGTTAGGTTCAATATGAATTTCAATGCCATAATGAGCTGAAACGTTTCGTAAATATCTTTAAATATCATTCAGTATAGAAGAGTTTCCCGATAGTGTTAATGTAAAAGAATCGTCCATGATGCGGGTAATTATTTAAATGTCTTGAAAAAATATTATTATGTTCTTTTATGTAAGCAGAACGAATTTTTAAATTTCATCTGATTACATACAAACTTTAGACATAAATGCCCACATATGAATGTATCATAATTCTGGTACCTTTCATGATTGTATTTTATACTACCAACATCGAGATAATTAATGAGATCTAAAGGTGGGCGAAGATTTCCAAAACTATCAAAATAAATTACATCATTCCCAACCTTTCTATATGCAACCCAATGTGTCCCGGATCCATTTTTATCATCAAGATTAACAATACCTGATTCTCGTTTATGAGGTCCATTTAAAGGTAATTGATTTCGCATAAAAACTTCACGAAAATATGGAATTGTCAGAGATTTCGCATACCTAAGTAAATCTATATCAGTTAGAGCTCAATGTGGTAGTGTTACCCTGGCGGACCGAACGAACGGAGCGCATACGCTACAGCGTATCCTTATAGTACCCACATCGTATCCTCTCCGTATCATGCAAGAAAAACTCATTAAAAAAGAAAGATTAACATTTCACTTGTTGAAATTCGGATTCTACGTGAAATTTTGAGTTAAAAGGTCACAGAGTAATCGCAATAGTTTTTCTTGCAACATTAAAAACTTTTAATAAATATAATACTTATCGATGACGTGCGCTGAAGGCGAATTCAAACGCATCGTCATTCAGTAGCAGTTCATAGGCTTTATCCGTCGACGATGCGTTTGAAGTCGCCTTCAGTCCACGTTATAGATAAGTATTATATTTTTTGAAAGTTTTTAATGTTGCAAGAAAAACTATTGCGATTACTCCGTGACCTTTTAACGCAAAATTTCACGTAGAATCCGAATTTCAATAAGAGAAATGTTCATCTTCCTTTCTTAGTCAGTTTTTCTTGCATGATACGGAGAGGATACGATGTGGATACTATAAGGATACGCTGTAGCGTATCCGCTCCGTTCGTTCGGTCCGCCAGGGTACTTTCAGTTTTTTGAATTTTTTGGGGTTTGACATTTAAAGTGCAGACCTAAGCCTTATCTATAAGGCTTCAAATATAAACCCTTTCCCATTGTGATAGATTTCATAGTTTGATTATGTCGCTGGTTTCTTCAAGTTGCTTTTTACCCGTGTGGAAATTGCCAAATGTTTGCCCAATTACAAGTTTGGCCCTAACTTGGAAAATTATTTCATGGCTACAACAGGGTTAATATCTTGAATCTAGCTCGAACCAAGTCCGTTTCACAGTTCTTGATTGCAGCGCCATCAACTTGGCTGTGCATCTGTTTGCAGTCGGGCTCCATCTTGAACCTATCTTGAACAGAGTAAGTGACAAGTAGGTTGGTTTGGGGTTATTTTGGCGAGTTTTTTTGTGATTCCGTCTGTCTTAATTATTGAAGTGTGATTCAAATTATCAGAAATGCCGAAAGTGAACAGCATTCGTCGCGAAAGTAAGTAAATGAATCATAAATAATTAATGTTTATGACGCAATGAAGTCAAACCTCAAAATAAAATATGAATATTGTATTTTTATAAAAGAATAAATAATTGGCACATTAATAAGAATACGAAATTTTAATTAAAATTGATTTAATAATTCCTTGGTAATTCAATAAACTATACGTTATTTTACAGAATTACACTTTCTGAAATATTGTTTACAGAAAAGTAACTAATGGATGTATTATTTATTCTTTTAGATTCTTAGTGAAAATAAAAAGTTTTATTTTTGTATAAAGGTTCTGTTATTATAATTTCTGATTATGCAATATTTCATATGATTTTTGCCATGCTTTTTATTACCAAAAATGGAACAAGTAAATTAATAACAGAGCAAGAAAGTATAAATAAAAAATAGTTTATTTTGGTTACTTATACAGATATTACAATAAGGTCTAGTTGGACATCTACATAATTTTCATGTTTTTTTAAATTACAATTTTAAACAAAAATAAAACTTAAAATTACTTTGTATTATTCATCAGGCAACGTTTACGAAGTTGGATAAAAAATTCTACGGCAAAATAAATAAATAATTATCGTAAACTTATTCCCTCTGTAAAGACGATATTAATATTAATTTTCGATTCGTTCAATCAATTTATGACTAAAAGAAATAAATTGAAATAATTGCTTTAGCTTACAAATATATTATCATTTATAATTATATTTAATTTATATAATTAAATAATCAATTGAATTCCATGTAAATTTGAATTTGCGCGCCGAACTCTGATATCGGTTGTCGGTCTCCTCGATACATTGTTTGGCAATGCGGCAACTTCGCTAAAATAAAACAAGTGAATTTCGTGGTTGAAAATTGCAAGGGTAATTCAGATTCGTTTTGGAAAAAGTTTATTTCGGTGCAAAATCACAATTTGAATTTTTTTTTAAATTGGAAGTGCACAATAAATCCTCTTGGAGAAAAACTATATTCCTCCACCAATAGTGAGCTAAACACGTCTACATCCCAGCATTAGCAGCAGTGGATTCGAGTCGACGTCATCATTTTTCTAACCATTCTTCAAAACACTTCCAATTTGAGAAGTGTTTAAAAGTGTAAAGTATGTTTATTCCTTTTTTATTTTATAGTGATTGGACATAAGTAAATTAACGATTGCAATATTCATTTCAGCACAAACGGTATGTATTTTAGCTGATCTTAAAGTTTAGAAAATATAACCTCAATTTCGTTTCATACATTCATTTTATGAAAAGGTTACTTTTGGTTACATTTTTTTGCCTGAAATAACGAAAGGAATTGATTCATTAATCGTATTATTTAAAAACTTGTGAAAATGTAAAAATTCAAATTTTTTCAGTAAATTTGGCACTTTGAAGCCGCGAAAATGAGGGAAACCCAGTAAAATAATAATTAGTTTGTATGCAAAATGTATAAAAAGGGCTATCAATTGAATTATTATGAATCCTGATAAAAATTCAAATTTAGCTCAAATTTGTCCTAACATGTTCAGATGCTTCAAGTTTTTATTTTAAATAAACACTGTGACCTTTATAAATGTTTTTACTTATTTATCTATTTTAAAAAACAATTTTTAATTTTAATGTGGTTGAGACCAGAAAAATAAATAAAGCCAAGTTGGGGCCAAGTCGGTCGGTAAGTTAGGCTCCAGCCGGGTTAGGCGTTTCATTTGTGGTTTGGTCCTGTATAAATCCCCAATTTGGGGCCAAGTTTTTCCTACTTTGGGCCCAGCTAGCGCCATGACAAAATTTCCACACGGGTAGCTGCACTCATATCATTTATTGCTTTAGCTACATCTGTATCCCCACCAGCTAACGCCCCGGTTTCACGAAGGCCTTCAAAGAGTGGTATACGAAATGGTAAAATACCACCAGTTTTAGTTGGTGTGGGTAGAATTAAAAGTTTCTTTATGTTACGCTCCCCCCCCCCCCCAGCTTTTCTTACGGCTGCCCGCGCACCTTGAAAAGCTGATTTAGTTACTGATTGTGCATCCTTACCAACAATCATTGATTCTTTAGCAGCTGTTACAATTATTCGTACTGCTAGTTTCTTATTTTTACACACCCCCTATTTTTCTTATTTCTCAACCCCATATCCATTATTTTCTTCTTATTTTTCAACCCCATACCCATTTTTGACTTAAGCTTCATTGTGTTTGCTACTTCCCACGCTGCAGCTTTTTCACTTAATCCTGCGTCTTCAACTAAAACGCGATTACAAGCCTTTTCAGCTAATTTTTTGTCAGCTATGTTTCTCATCTCAATATTTTCCCCATTTGGAGAATAAGCAATATTGTGTTCTCTGCACGCTTGATCTAGAGGATTGATACCTGGATCTCCTCGAGCAAGACGTTTTGTTAATTTTGTACCAGGTTCACAATATTGATAACCTGGTATATGTAATTCTACAGGAAAATTATTTATTTATTTATTTATTAATCCACAGCCACGTCTACTTCGTTTGAATGTTTGTTTACAACTGACTTTATCTTTTGTCTTTACACGCATAATTATATCCAAGTTTGAAGACTTTTCAAACTGATTAGTAATTTTATAAAACATATTATTTATAGTTTTTTTCATTCAGTTGCATTTGAGATGGAGTTTGAAGCACAACCAACGAAACTACCTTTGGTGAATTTTGATGATATCACACAACCTCTAAAAAGTACCTAAGGAAAAGAAACGACATGGGGATTTACTACCAAATAGTGTGCGAGCTATATTTTGTGGGCTATCCAATTGTGGAAAAACGAATGCTTTACTTACTCTACTCACGCATCCGAACGGGTTAAGATTCGAAAATGTGTATGTATACTCAAAGTCTTTAAATCAACCAAAATATACATTTTTGGAGAAAGTTCTACAGTTGGTAGATCGGGTTGAATACTTTCCATACATCGAGCATAGTGAAGTAGTGACGCCGAGTGAGGCACGACCTAACTCAATATTTATATTTGACAATGTGGCATGTGAGAAGCAAGATAACATTAAAGCCTTCTTAGCCATGGGTCGCCACAAGAACGTTGACTGTTTCTACTATGTCAGACTTATGCTCGAATTCCAAAGCATTTAATACGTGATAATGTTAATTTGTTGGCATTATTTAAACAAGATGAAATGAATATCAAACATATATATGATGATCATGTGAATACTGACATGTCTTATGTTAAATTTAAGGAATTATGATTAACTTGTTGGAATAAAAATAAGTATGGTTTTGTAGTAATTGATAAAGATAATGATATTAGTCAAAGTAGATAAAGAAAAGGATTTGACTGCTTTATACATTTTTAAACAACTAATTAAAAAGGGGGCAGTACCTCTCTGGCGGACCGAACGAACGGAGCGGATACGCTACAGCGTATCCTTATAGTATCCACATCGTATCCTCTCCGTATCATGCTAGAAAAACTCATTAAAAAAGAAAGATTAACATTTCACTTGTTGAAATTCGGATTCTACGTGAAATTTTTAGTTAAAAGGTCACAGAGTAATCGCAATAGTTTTTCTTGCAACATTAAAAACTTTTAATAAATATAATACTTATCGATGCCGTGCGCTGAAGGCGACTTCAAACGCATCGTCATTCAGTAGTACTTCATAGGCGTTATTCGTCGACGATGCGTTTGAAGTCGCATTCAGCCCACGTTATCGATAAGTATTATATTTTTTTAAAGTTTTTAATGTTGCAAGAAAAGCTATTGCGATTACTCCGTGACCTTTTAACGTAAAATTTCACGTAGAATCCGAATTTCAACAAGTGAAATGTTCATCTTCCTTTTTTAATGAGTTTTTCTTGCATGATACGGAGAGGATACGATGTGGATACTATAAGGATACGCTGTAGCGTATCCGCTCCGTTCGTTCGGTCCGCCAGGGCTATTAGAACTTTGATGTATCAACATGTCTTCTCAAAAAGATATTTTACATCAAATTGCTAAGGCTAGTGCAGTCATTCGAAAAAAACATAGAATGATGAAATTAGGTAAAGAATCATTTAAACAAACTTTAAGTGATACTTTTAAGCCAGTTGTTGCACCACTTGAGAAAATAGTTGATGATTTTAAAAACGTTCAGAAACTTAATTCACTTAAGGGTGTTGGTTAACTTCGACTTGGAAATTTTTTTTTTATAGGCACGGCACTGACTCCATATATAATTTTTCCCAAGTATTTGAGAGCGAAAGAAAGAAAACTTGTCAAATATCCGGGGTTTTGCGAGATCCTCGGATCAACGAAATTTATAGGAATGAAGCCTTTTGCTTAGGGAATAACTATTTTCGCGGAAATTATTAATTTTTCGAAAAGGAGAAATCTGAAGACAGCATTTGAACGGCGAGAACTGTTAGCAAATTTATTTTTTTACTCACAATTCTGACATCACAGAGGTATTTCCAGGGGTCAGCCAATATTCGAAGACCCAAAGCTAGATGATGGCGAACCTAAATTTCGCGAAAGACGTCGCGAAATGGAGAAAATGTTCAAGAAAATTGAGGTGTCCTGTGTATGTGAGGACCACAAGACTGTATTGGTAAGCAGAGCAGAGCAAACTCGGCAAACAGACACAGACCGGCTGTCAAATTCGTGCTCCGATTGGAATCCTCAATGCTCTGAAGTCCGCACCACACATTGCCACTCGCGAAATCGTGGCGCAAATATTTAAAAAGTTTTTGAAAACAGCAACTGCAAATGCACCAATTTTATAGATAAATCAATTTATGATTGTATGTAAATTTGTAAATTTACCCAGTTTGAAATTATAACTTTGAAATTATGATTTGAACATTTTTACATTATAAATTATAAATTTATAAAGTTATCCAGCAATAAATTCCGAAACCATCAAATTGAATTTCTGGAATTTCGAAATTAGGCCTTCTGCAAATTTATTTATAGATTCCAAGGTTATCAAGTGGTCCAACTATAAATTAATTATATCAAGAAGCTTGTAACGGGGGACATGGATTGTGGTCATCTTTTGTGAGCGAATAGGGCCTCATTTGAGATTAAAAAAGCTGGAAACAGTTTACTAAGATGGAAAGCGGTTTACGAGAAAACGGGTTACAAGGAATCCGCGCAAAATAACTATGGGTTTGAATTATAAAACTAAAGAGTAAGGAGCGGCGGGGTAGTGGTCTAGGTTCAAGGCTACAGATTCTGCCGTCATGCATTCGCGTCCTCGTACTCTCGTCAATTTTTTTTGTTTCTAATTTTTTTCAATACATTACCGTGAACATGCATAAATATTATGAAAATATTAATAAATATTAATATTTTTTGAATAAAATGAATCAAATGAATTAAATCAATAAAATCAATGAAATCAGTGAAACCGATATAAATTTTATTTTATTGATTTGATTGATGTTGTTCATTGATTGTTCAATTGATTTTAGTGATTCATTTGATTGTATTTTTATGAAAATCGAATATTTATATTGATTTTCTCTATTTTATTATAAAATACAATGCAATGAATCAATAAAATCAATAAATGAAGGGTAGAAATGCAAAAGGAGTCAAGAGCAATTTTTCACTTTTTTCAGGAGAGACTAAAAACATGTTATAAATTCAGCAGGACCATCTAAGAAAAAAATAAGAAAATACTTTCGATATACTTTCATGCTCTATCGAACTAAGAAAAGTTTGCTCACAAAATTCTATCCGGTTTCGAGAAAATGAATGAAACAGGTCACGTTTCGAGGTTAGATTTTGGGTCCGTATCGACTTTTAACATCTTTCAACATTAATTGTGGAGTCAATTTGCAGTTTAAAAAAAAAACTAAAAATTTGCATTCTAGCTATTGAATGGACGAATTGAGTTCCAAAAAGTTTGTTTAAAAAAAATCACGCAGTTTCGCGAAATTTGAAAATCCAATTATGACTTCGAAATGGTGTAAAACTGACATTTCAACTTCAAAATAACGACGATAGCAGTAATAATTTTTTAATTTTTAGGTTATTCAGTGCTGAACGGAAGGGACCCAATAGTAATTAAAAATAATTAGCCAGTATCGAGAAAAATGAAATTTGATTTTTTACTTTGTGGTTAGAAAAGCTTCTCGGACTGTGAACACAAGAACACAAATTTTGAAAAATGATGCCCCAAAAAAATCCTTTGGCAGGCACGTTTAATAGAATTTATCTGATTTTTTGAGCTAATAAACCCGATTTCGAAAATTTGGCGCTTGACTCCTTCTGAATTTCTACCCTTCAAATGGAATAAAATCACTAAAATGAAGAAAATCAAATTATGATCAACAAAATCAGAATTATACTGATTTCAGTGATTTCATTCACAATTTATTGATTTTTTTATCGATTTCATCGTATTTTTTAATAAAATAAAGAAAATCAGTATGAATATCCGATTCTTTTATTAAAAAATACAATTAAATGACTCAATGAAGTTAATAAATTGAATAAAATACTAAAATCAAATTATTGTCCATAAAATCAAAATTGCACTGATTTTACCTTTTATAGTGATTTTTTTCAATTCATTGATTTTAATACTTTGATTCATTTATTTTATTGATTCTATTGATTTTAATGATTTTATTGATTTTATTTTATTGATTTTGTTCCATTTATTGTATTTTTCATTGCAAATATTTGACTTTTTTGTTAAAAAATACAATCAAATGATTCAATAAAGTCAATAAATTGAATAAAATACTAAACTCAAATTATTATCAATTGAATCAAAATTGCACTGGATTTTATTGATTTTAGTGATTTTATTCAATTTATTGATTTCATTGATGTTATTGATTTTTTTTTACTTTTTTATTTTATTGATAATAATTTTATTTGTTCGTTTTTAGAGATTTTATTGATCTACTTGATTTTTTAAAATAAAAAATAGAATGGAATGATTCAATAAAAGGAATAAATTGAATGGAATCAGTAGAATAAATAAAAGCGATTTATTATCAACAAAATCAATCAAGTAAAGAACATCAATGAAATCAATAAAATCCATACAATAAAAAAATTAATATAATCAATGAATTGAATAAAATCAGTATAATTTTGACTTTCTTGATTAGTGATTTCATTCAATTTATTGATTTTACTGGTGCAGTTCATTTATTGTATTTCATTGATAATAATTTGAGTTTATTGTTTTTTGTAGTTTCATTCAATTTATTGATTTTTTTGATTCATTTGATTGTATTTTTTAATAAAATAAAGAAAATCAGTATAAATATTCGATTCTTTTATTAAAAAATACAATGTAATGACTCAATAAAATCAATAAATTGAATGAGATTATTACTAAAGTCGATAACATCAATTTATTATCAACAAAATCAGTAAACAAAAAACCACATCAATGAAATCTACATTTTACTGATTTTATTAAATTTATTGATTTTATTGTTTTGATTGATTTATTTCATTTGATTGATTCTATGATTTTATTAATTTGATTGATTCGATTGATTCTCTTCAATTTATTGATTTTTTTATTGCAAATATTTGACTTTTTTGTTAAAAAATACAATCAAATTACTCAATGAAGTCAATAAATTGAATAAAATACTAAAATCAAATTATTATCAATAGAATCAAAATTTCACTGGATTTTATTGATTTTAGTGATTTTATTCAATTTATTGATTTCATTAATGTTATTGATTTTTTTACTTTTTTATTTTATTGATAATAATTTTATTTGTTCGTTTTTAGTGATTTTATTGATCTACTTGATTTTTTAAATTAAAGATGACCACAATCCGTGTCCCCCGTCACAAGCTTCTTGATATAATTAATTTATAGTTGGGCCACTTGATAAACTTGGAATCTATAAATAAATTTGCAGAAAGCCTAATTTCGAAATTCCAGAAATCGAATTTGATGGTTTCGAAATTTATCGCTAGATAACTTGATAAATTTATAATTTATAATGTAAAAATGTTCAAATCATAATTTCAAAGTTATAATTTCAAACTGGGTAAATTTACAAATTGACATACAATCATAAATTGATTTATCCATAAAATTGGTGCATTTACAGTTGCCGTTTTAAAAAACTTTTCAAATATTTGCGCCACGATTTCGCGAGTGGCAATGTGTGGTGCGTACTGCAGAGCATTGAGGATTCCGATCGGAGCACGAATTTGACAGCCGGTCTGTTTGCCGAGTTTGCTCTGCTCTGCTTACCAATACAGTCTTGTGGTCCTTAAATACACAGGACACCTCAATTTTCTTGAACATTTTTCTCCATTTCGCGACGTATTTCGCGAAGTTTAGGTTCGCCATCATCTAGTTTTGGGTCTTCGAATATTGGCTGACCCCTGAAAATACCTCTGTGATGTCAGAATTGTGAGTAAAAAAATAAATTTGCGAACGGTTCTCGCCATTCAAATGCTGTCTTCAGATTTCTCCCTTTCGAAAAATTAATAATTTCCACGAAAATAGTTATTCCCTAAGCAAAAGGCTTCATTCCTATAAATTTCGTTGATCCGAGGATCTCGCAAAACCCCGGATATTTGACAAGTTTTCTTTCTTTCGCTGTAAAATACTTGGGAAAAATTATATATGGAGTCAGTGTCGTGCCTATAAAAAAAAAATTTCCAAGTCGAAGTTAACCTACACCCTTAAGGATGAAGTGAACAGTAAAGACTTTACACCAGGATTATTTCCCAAAAGAAGAAAAAAAGAGTGACGGAGAAATAAGAGGAGAGGAGGAGGAGGAGGAGCAAAATGAGCAAAGTCATTACCATAAATCTTCATTCAAATCAGCTGTAGGATCAAAATCATTTGAAAATACGCAAGATTTAGATCAATCAACTGCTTCTACTTCATTGAATGATATAGCAAGTAATTATCTTCGTATGTTAGAGGAGAGAAATAAAGATTTAGATAATACATACGGTGACCGAAAATGATTTAAAAATAGGTTATAATGATTGGTAACACACCGATAAGTTTTAGTCAACATTATTTTTATGTGGGTGATAAGAAGTACCCAAATAGTAAAGGTTTGCTTGAACTTTTATTCAAAAAGGAGCCAATTAATATAATTATAAATGATCGTGACCTCGAAAATTATAAACAGATTATAATTTCAACGAATGCACATCGAAAATATTACAGAGCTGATCAAGCTCTTCGTGAGAGTAAATCCTCAAAATTTAAAAATTTTATAGAAAAAATTGTACTTGAATCTCCTTCTAAAGTTAAAAAAGAAAAAGTTCTACATTGGGGAAAGGACTAATACCAAAATATATGATTGATAATTAGGGTAGTAAATTAGACTACGTTTATTGGGATAATCCAAATGAATTAGTGGATCGATTACGTTTACTATTAGCGTCTCAAGCAGCTGGAAATCCCACCCATGCAAATTAAATTATATCTATTATTGAGGAATTACGGGAAGCTGAAATTATTTATTGATTAGTGTTTCATCAAAATGACTATCATTTCCACGATGAGTATCGATGTATTTGCACGTCAGTTTAAAGGAGCTGAAATTAGAAATCATGGACCACCCGGTATTGGATTCAAAATTACACCGGATGAACACTTTAATATTGAGAACAAAAAGTTGTGTGACGTGGGTGAAGCTGAAAATAAAAATGATGCAATCGATTTAAGTCTGATGCATCGTTTATTGAAACAAGAATGTAGTGAAATCTATGGCATTATAGCTTCTTTACGAAATGAAGTGGTAAACAATAACATGATGATTGAAGCTCAAGTATCATCTATAGGTGGATTTAGGAAACAATTTAAAAATGATTTAAAAGCAACTGAAGACCTAGTGTATCGAAATTTTTGAAATCATTTCTCAATTGGATTCCAAACTGAATGTACTTAAAAATGGATGAGAAGAAACTACAAGTGGTGAAGGAATTGCATAGGCCTGCTAGAAAAAATTATCAACGTCGTCATGTTGATATCCGTGGTATTGATGAAGCCTGGCAGGCAGACCTAGTTGAAATGCAAGCATATGAATGTGAAAATAAAGGATACAAATATATATTAATGGTTATTGATATATTTTCAAAATTCGCTTGGGAAATTCCAATAAAAACTTCAAATTCAAGCTTTTTAAATCTTATGAAACAGTACAATGCTAACATGTATTCAACTTTCAGTAAGTTAAAAGCGTCAATTTGTGACCGATTCAACCGAACTCTGAAAAATAAAATGTGGATTCAGTTCAGTTTGCAAGGTAACCACGTACGGTTAAATATTTTGTCAGAGGAACATTAGGTAGGTGTCCCCCTCCGATTTACTTCGGTCTCACATATGTTGTAGTACTCGTAAAAGTAAGCGACACGTATTTTTTCTTACCTGCTAAAAATGGGTTTAAGGGGGTAAAAACCACCCCCGAAAAGTGTGATACCGAATACCCATTTAATTGTTTCACATATAGCAGCGGTATCTTTCACAATGAAACCAACTGGAAAAATTTCCTCCCAATGAAAGATGAAAATATTATATATTATATTATATAAAATATATATATATATTATATATAAATATTAAATATTATATATATATTATTATATATTAATATTATATATTATATATATTGATAATATTATATATATATATATTATATATTATTATATATATAAAATATTATATATATATTATATATAATATTCTCAAATTTGTCGATAATTTTTTAGGGTGGTGAACTACCCCAAAATTATTTTTGATTACACAAAAATTGCCCAAAAGACATTATTTCAACCAAAAAAATCTGAGAAAAATATATGTTGCACGCGATAATAAAATAAAGTTTAAATATTTTTGAATTTTCACGATAAATCAATTTATGAGGGGTAAATACCCTTAAGTACATTTTATTATACTTCTGCTAAATAAAGAAAGTTTCGCGTACCAAATCGAGCAAAAAAATTGCTTCACACAGAGGGTTGAAAAATGTACATTTCTCAATTTAGTCAATATTTTACATGGGGGTAAACTACTCCAAAGGAATTTACGAGTATACTATAAAATTACCAAATAAGTGTAAATTCAAGCTGAAAAATCGAAGAAAAATATATTTGCACGCGATAATAAAATAAAGTTTACGTATTTTTGCATTTTGATGAGAAATCAATTTTTAAGGGGTGACTACCCCATAAGTGCATTTTATTACATTCCTGTTAAATAAAGGAAGTTTCGCGTACAAATCCGAGCAAAAAAATTCCTTCACACAGTGAGCTGAAAATTTTTAATTTTTCAATTCAGGCAAAAATTTACATTACTTAACTATAATAACTACCCTTAAGTGCATTTTATTATATTTCTGCTAAATGAAGGAAGTTTCGCGTACGAAACCGAGCAAAAAAATTTCTTTACGCAGAGGGTTGAAAAATGTAAATTTCTCAATTTAGTCAAAATTTTACGTGGGGGTGAACTAACCCAAAGGGATTTACGAGTATATAATAAAATTTTCAAATGGCTGTAAATTCAAGCTGAAAATCTGGCAAAAATATATGTTGCATGTGATAACAAAATAAAATTTACGTATTTTTCCATTTAAACCAAAAAATTACTTCATAGGGGATAACCACTCTTAAGGGTGTTTTATTATATTTCTATACATTCAAGAAACTTATATCTGTCAGTTTATATTTTTGGAAATTTATAAATTATATTTTTAACTAATGCAGAATGATGAACTGATTAAGCGGCTGTTTTCCTCGACCCATGCATCTTTACGAATACAATGAAATGTACATGAGGAAAGTTATATTTTTAGGAAGAAGCTTGTTTGGAGATTTTGATTAATCGTTCAGTCTTGCTTTCATCGTTCTCGAGTTAAGAAGTCAATATCTTTGTGTCAAATTAAAAAACAGTGGACAGTTTATCTAGTCTTTTAAAGATGCTGATAAATCCCTTGAATGTAATAAACCTTTTGTTACTTGCATTCCAAACAAGGAACATACCTGACAGTGAAGTTAATGATGCAGAACAACAAGTGGCATATCATTTTCAAGAAATATTAATTCAGGCTATGAATGATTTCAATGGGGTTGAGATTGTAGAAGAAAATACTTTAGACTTTTCAAAACCATACAAAGACTGGGAGGCTTCCGCTGTGGAAGACACTTATGCAGAGTGGACTCCTAAACTTGGTTCCAGAACAGATGAAGCTGTTTGTACGAAAGATGACGAAGATGTTGGCTTCGATTATAAACGAAGAGCAGTGGAGTTTTGGAGAAGCGGAACAAGAAAAAGTAATCGTGAGTTGAGTGCTGTTCAAAATCGGTTGAGGAAAGTAACATCAGTACGTCAATTGAGACGATGGGCAGGACAAGTAAATAAAGGAGGTACATATATGGAAAAGTTGCACCGTATTGCGGAGTACACATTGAACAATTTTACAAGTGCAATTGATGCTGGTATGATAGTTCACGATGCAGACTTACGGATGTGGGGTCTCCATGCTGAAAAAATGCTTGATTTTGATGATACGCGATTTAAAGAATCTGACTGATGGGTGTGGAGGTTTAAAAGAACTCACCGAATAACTTCCAGAAAAGTCAACAAATTTATCACCAGAAAAACACTAGAAGATAAGGAAAACTTAAAAGTAGATGCGGAGAATTTTGTGAATGAAGTGAAGCCGTACATCACTCAATATGGGGGAGAGAATGTTTATAACTCGGATCAAAGTGGATTCCAGTTAGAAATGTATTCTGGGAGAACATTCGCAATTGAAGGTACACGACAAGTCGAATGTGTTGCCCAATCTGTTTCTTCTACAACTCACAGCTACACTATTCAACCCACGATTTCTGCGGATGGAAAGCTTGTCTCCACTTTATCTTGTGTTAAAAGAGCCAAGTGGAAAATTTGGACCCATAGTGCAAGAAACCATTTTTCAGCCTATGAATGTCTTTGTAGCTGCATCCAAATCTGGAAAACTTACGTCTGGTAAATTTGCCTATTTCTAATCATTTTTAGTCATACAGTAAAGTTATCAGCGTCATTAAATTTGACAAATTATTTTGCTTACAGAACATTTTCAGAGCTGGTTGGAAAATGTTTTTTTCCCGAATGTAGGGCTGACAAGCGTGTTGCTCATAGACTCTTGGACTGGACATTGCCCAGAAGTTGTACGGCAAGCAGCACATGCTAGAAAGAATATAATTCCTATGATTATACCAAAAGGCACTACTGGAAAAGTTCAGCCCCTTGACGTCTACGGATTTCGCATATGGAAAAATTATGTGCGACATTTTTCAGATTCAGTTATACTGTTAGACTATGATTTAAATCTGCACATACGAAATAATATTATAAACTTACAGTCTTTAGTACATAATTAATTATCTTCACCAAGGCATCACAGTCTTTTTGAGTACTCCTGGTTTAAAAGTGGTTACGTTGCAGAAAAACCAAGAGAATTTGAGAATCCGGTAGACTTTTCCTTCAAAACATTTTCCAACACATTATGTGAAATTGAAGGATGTGAAAATGTAGCCGTTCTTAGATGTTCGTGGTGCAACAAATCTTTGTGTTTTAAACACTTCTTCAAAGAGCATCACTACTGTACCACGTACAATGAATAAACAAGTCTAATGATGATTGTTAGTCTGCTAAATTTTATTTTGTTATCACATGCAACATATATTTTTGCCAGATTTTCAGCTTCAATTCACAGCCATTTGGTAATTTTATTCTATACTCGTGAATTCCTTTGGGGTAGTTCACCCCCATGTAAAATTTTGACTAAATTGAGAAATTTACATTTTTCAACCTTCTGTGTAAAGAAATTTTTTTGCTCGGTTTTGTACCCGAAACTTCCTTTGTTAAGCAGAAATATAATAAAATGCACTAAAGGGTAGTTACCCCTTATAAATTTATTTCTCGTCAAAATGCAAAAATACGTAAGCTTTATTATATTATCGCGTGCAACATATATTTTTCTCAGATTTTTTTGGTTGAAATAATGCATTTTGGGCAATTTTTCTGTAATCAAAAATAATTTTGGGGTGTTTCACCACCCTAAAAAATTATCACATTTTTCATCTTTTATTGGGGGAAATTTTTCCAGTTGGTTTCATTGTGAAAGATACCGCTGCTATATGTGAAACAATTAAATGAGTATTCGGTACCACACTTTTCGGGGGTGGTTTTTACCCCCTTAAAACCATTTTTAGCAGGTAAGAAAAAATACGTGTCGTTTACTTTTACGAGTACTACAACATATGTGAGACCGAAGAAAATCGGAGGGGGACACTATATGGAATTCCGAATAGAAATTCTACTAGTTTCTATATGGAGATTTCTTACAGGATTTTCAAGACATCTCGCTATGTCCCGACCTCTATACGGATCTATATGGACGAGACCAATATGTAATCTATATGGAATTCCAAATAGAAATTCTACTAGTTTCTATATGGAGATTTCGAACAGGATTTTTCAAACATTGCGCTATGTTCCGACCGCTATACGGATCTATATGGCTTTTACCTATACGTGATCTATATGGAATTCCGAACAGAAATTCTACTAGTTTCTATATGGAGATTTCTTACATGATTTTCAAGACATCTCGCTATGTCTCGACCTCTATACGGAAATAAAGTTTAAAATGTTCTTCCATTCGTAATACCGTTGTATAATTTTTAAATTTGAATAGTTTTATTTAATCTACTGGCACTAGAAACCCATAGAAACCAGCTCAGCTGCCTATGGTAATTCCGTATAGATCCATATACACCCTAGGGCCTAGGGTATATGACCAATAAGGCATTTCCTCAAATCAAATAAAAATATTATCAGGAACTAAGAAACCAGCTCAGCAGCTGTTAGTAATTCCGTATAGATCCATATAGACCCAGGGGTCTATAAGGGCCAATGAGGCACTTCGCAAAACAAAGTGAAAATACAACCAAAAACCTATAGAAACCACCTGAAGCTACTAATGGTAATTCCGTATAGACCCATATAGACCCTAGGGTCTATGGGGAACCATGAGGCATTCCCTCAAATCAAGTAAAAATACCACCAGAAACTCATAGAAACAAGCTCAGTGGCTGTTAGTAATTCCGTATAGGTCCATATAGACCCAGAGGTCTATAAGGGCCAATGATTTAATCTCTAAAACTAAGTGAAAATACCCCTAGAAATCCATAGACACCAGCTCACCTACCCATGGTAATTCCGCATAGATCCATATAGAGCCCAAGATCTATGAGTACCAATAAGCTATTCCTTCGAATCAATTAAAAATACCACCTGAAACTCATAGAATCCAGGTCAGTGGCTGTTAGTCATTCCATATTGATCCATATAGACCCTAGGGTCTATGTGGACCAATAAGGCATTCCTTCAAATCAACGAAGAATACCACCAGAATCTCATAGAAACAAGCTCAGCGGCTGTTAGTAATTCCATATAGATCCATATAGACCCAGGGGTCTATAAGAGCCAATGAGGTACTCTCCAAACCAAAGTGAATATACCACCAGAAACCACATCAGCTACTAATGGTAATTCCGTATAGACCCATATAGACCCTAGGGTCTATGGGGACCAATAAGGCATTCGCTCAAATGAAATAAGAATACTACCAGAAACTCATAGAAACCAGCTCAGTGGCTGGTAATAATTCCGTATAGATCCATATAGACCCTGCGGTCTATAAGGGCTAGTGAGACAATCTCCAAAACTAAGTGAAAATACCACTAGAAACCCGTAGAAACAAGCTCAGCGGCTGTTAGTAATTCCATATAGATCCATATAGGCCCAGGGGTCTATAAGAGCCAATCCCCCCAAAAAAGTGAAAATACCACCAGAAACCCATAGAAACCACATCAGCTACTAATGGTAATTCCGTATAGACCCATATAGACCCTAGGGTCTATGGGGACCAATAAGGCATTCCCTCAAATGAAATAAGAATACAACCAGAAACTCATAGGAACCAGCTCAGTGGCTGGTAATAATTCCGTATAGATCCATATAGACCCAGGGGTCTATAATGGCCCATGAGACAATCTCCAAAACTGAGTGAAAATTCCACTAGAAACCCATAGAAACAACCTGAAGCCACTAATGGTAATTCCGTATAGATCCATATAGACCCTAGGGTCTATGGGGACCAATAAGCTATTCCTTTGAATCAAGTAAAATACCACCAGAAACTCATAAAAACCAGCTCAGTGGCTGTTAGTAATTCCGTATAGATCCATACAGACCCAGGGGTCTATAAGGGTCAATGAGAAAATCTCCAAAACTAAGTGAAAATACCATTAGAAACCCATAGAAACCACTAGAAGCTACTAATGGTAATTCCGTATAGATCCATATAGACCATAGGGTCTATGAGGACCAATAAGGCATTTCCTCAAATCGAGTGAAAATACCACCAGAAACCCATAGAAACCACAGCAGCTACTAATGGTAATTCCGTATAGACCCATATGGACCCTAGGGTTTATGGGGACCAATAAGGCATTCCCTCAAATCAAGTATGAATACCACCAGAAACTCATAAAAACCATCTCAGTGGCTGTTAATAATGCCGTATAGATCCATATAGACCCAGGGGTCTACAAGGGCCAAATAGGTATTCTACAAAGCTAAGTGGAAATACCACCAGAAACATATAGAAATACCCTCGGCGGCTGTAGGTAATTCCATATAGATCCATATATAAATGCAGGTTCTATACGCATCTGGTAGCAGTTGTTCGTGACAATAACCGACTTTTTCCACATAAGACTTTTTTTTCTATATGGTCCTATAAGTCCTTTCGTGGAGGGTAATGCGAATCACTTGTTCCTGGTTGTTGTAATGAAATCACATTTTCACCAAGATACAGTCCAAAACGTAATTGAAAATTTTCACATTTAATTAAATTACAAGTCAGATTACATTGCTCACCACTGAAAAATAAATCAAAAACTTAAAAGAAACTTTTAGACACTTATAATTACGTGTAATTACGTGTAGGATCAAAACAGTGGCGTAGCCAAGATTTGACAAGGGAGGGGGGGGGTCGCATATCTGAACAGAAAGTATGGTACTACTTACAGAAAAAAAGTAGGGTAATGTAGTAAGACATACAATTTGTAAATATCATATTTATTATTATTATATTATTCCTATTTGAACATTAATTTCATAAATGTTTATTCAATATTGCATATATAATAGCAGCATTTTGTATTCCAATGTTTTTAAGTATACAATAAATAATGCAGCAATATTAACTGCATTCGCTATTCGGCTAGTTCAGTGTTTAATTTTAGTTGTAGATGTAGACTGGTAATGTTGCTAATATTTCCAGCAAAATACAAATGTTTGGAAAAACACGAACGTTACAAATTGATTAATTTCATATCTCGCTTCTTCAAAAAGAAAACAAATAGCATTACAAACTAAAAATGGAGTTCCATCATTTTTCTCCAATTTCCCACTTATGTGAAGTGAACTTTTATTGGGCAGTAGACAATGATCTTGATTCTGTACTGCGATTCGAATTTCATCACTGTTGTTAAATGTGAATGAGGCGTATGGTTGATGTGCATGCACTCCATAACGTGCGATAGATTCAGTTTTAATTACAGGAGCCGCTACATTTAGTATGTCCTCTTCCATCGCAAACTATAAAACGATTATAGATGAAATTGAAGAAACATACACACGAATTCGAATCTTTTTATCCTCCTCTTCTTCCTGCTTTCCTTCCTCGAGAATTGATCTTGAGCCCCAGGCTTCTTAGAAACTGTACGTTTTGAGGTGTCAACACCTTGACTAAAGGTTTTCGACTGACTTGTCTGAGACATGACACCTTATTATTATAACCGTAACCAACCTTTTTATTAAAAACTGCCCCCATTTTTATCGGAATGATTTAATATGAAATCTAGCTGCTATAACCTCTCCACGAAAATTAACTAAATTTCCGTCTTGATCAACTATTCGTAATTGAATTAGATCTATTGTTTTGACTGCGACTGGTAATAAGTAAATGACGTGTGATGGGACTTCTACTATTTTATATCCTGGAGGTACTTTAGGAAAAAATTCATGAATTGTGTGCACCGTCTGATTATTGATATAAGCACCTGTAGTTATACTACATTCAACTCTCAAAGAGTTCACTTTTATTATTGACATCGATGAATCAGACTCATGGACTTTATTAGCTTCAAGCACACGATGTGTGAACCCCAACAGACGACCTATAGAATCTTTAGGTTTAAAGTTTATGTTATAATTACACAAAATCTCACTCTGTAAAGTATTATTGTTAGGTTCAATATGAATTTCAATGCCATAATGAGCTGAAACGTTTCGTAAATATCTTTAAATATCATTCAGTATAGAAGAGTTTCCCGATAGTGTTAATGTAAAAGAATCGTCCATGATGCGGGTAATTATTTAAATGTCTTGAAAAAATATTATTATGTTCTTTTATGTAAGCAGAACGAATTTTTAAATTTCATCTGATTACATACAAACTTTAGACATAAATGCCCACATATGAATGTATCATAATTCTGGTACCTTTCATGATTGTATTTTATACTACCAACATCGAGATAATTAATGAGATCTAAAGGTGGGCGAAGATTTCCAAAACTATCAAAATAAATTACTTCATTCCTAACCTTTCTATATGCAACCCAGTAATTTAAAAGCGTCAATTTGTGAACGATTCAACCGAACTCTGAAAAATAAAATGTGGATTCAGTTCAGTTTGCAAGGTAATCACGTACGGTTAAATATTTTGTCAGACTTAGTTTCTTCCTATAATAATACGAAACATCGGACAATTAAAATGAAACCAAATGATGTTAAGAAACGAAATGAGAAGACATTGTTAGTAAACGTATTTAAAAAGTTTGTAGCAAGTAGAAATGTTATGCAAAAAAAGTTTGAAGTTGGTGATAAATTAAGAATTAGTAAATTTAAACATATTTTTGAGAAAGGGTATACACCAAATTGGACAACTGAAATATTTTCAGTTAGTCAAATAAAAAATACTCTACCATTAACGTATTTAATTGAAGATTATCAAAATAATCCTGTATCTGTTTTTTTTATGAGGAAGAATTAACTAAAGTCAAGTACCCAGATATTTATTTGGTGAAAAAGTACTTCGAAAGAAAGGAAATATAATGTATGTAAAATGGTCAGGATTTGAGAATCACCATAATAGTTGGATTGATAAGCTTAGTATATAATTAGTACGTAAGAAATTTGTTACTTGTTATTTTTCCTAAATAAAAATTTGGTTCACTATTTCATCCGCTTTTGATTCCTTTTAATTCCTTAATATTAATAATAATAAGAGTGATAATTATAATTATATTTAAAGCAATGTCATGAAACAGATACATGCATACTTTTTTTTTTGTACTTGTCGCCTTAAATATTCCATCTTAAATGTGACAATTTCCAGAAAAAAGTATGAAAATATCTACACGAAGTTCTATATCCAGCCTTCTTTTTCAATAATTGATATTTTTTTACAATATAACACTCAACTTCTTTTTCAGAATACAAAACATTTTTTTCACCCCGAAGTGACTCAGCTATAGTTTTAATTATCATATCTAATATAGTTACACATGGTTGTATTAACAAATCATAAAAACAATGTGTTATACATAATTTTTAAGTTCACAGACTATCTCAAAAGTTGTTTTTCGCAAAAGAAATGGGTAATACGAATCACTGGTTCCTGGTTGTTGTAATGAAATCACATTTTCACCGAGATACAGTCCAAAACGTAATTGAAAATTTTCACATTTAATCAAATTACAATTCAGATTACATTGCTCCCCACTGAAAAATAATTCAAAAACTTTAAAGAAACTTTTAAACACTTATAATTACGTGTAATTATGTGTAGGATCAAAACAGTGGCGTAGCCAGGATTTGACAAAGGGGGTAGGGGGGGGGGTTTGCATATCTGAACAGAAAGTATGGTCATACTCACAAAAAAAAAAGTAGGGTAATGTAGTAAGACATACAATTTGTAAATATCATATTTATTATTATTATATTATTCCTATTTGAACATTAATTTCATAAATGTTTATTTAATATTGCACTCAGTCTAATAATAACAATATTGATAGATTTGATACTTTCACGATGATTCATTATAATAAATTTAAATTTAAAATTTAGAATTTAAAATTTAAAGATTTTTCG
>CAKNXH010060753.1:0-12979 GCA_932178445.1 Andricus quercusramuli | reverse complement strand
TCCAAAAATTCACAAAAACAACATCCCACTCAGACCGATCGTCAGCGCAATAAACTCTCCAACTTACAACCTAGCACGCTTTCTCGCCAAAAAACTAAAGCCTTTCACAGGAAACTCTATCACATACATCCAAAACTCTTTTGACTTTATCAGAAAAATACAACAAATTCACATTCAACCCCAAGACATCCTAGTAAGTTTCGACGTAGTATCTCTCTTTACAAAAGTACCAATCTCTGATACAATCGATATTATTAAATCATTTGCAAACTTCCCCTCCAATCTCACACCTTTAATAGAACACTGTCTCACTAATACCTATTTCTCTTACAATAACCAATTCTACGAACAAACCACAGGAGCAGCAATGGGATCTCCAATCTCACCTGTAATAGCCAACATTTTTATGGAAAATTTAGAAACTAAAATGTTTAACAAATCCAAGCTTAAACCGGAATTCTGGTGCCGTTACGTTGACGACACTTTTGTCATCTGGAGACACGGACTAGACGAACTAAACAAATTTTTCGATTTCATCAATCAAATACACCCTAATATCAAGTTCACTATGGAAATTGAACAAAACGGAAAATTACCTTTTTTGGACGTACTAGTTTACAAAAGATCTGATAACACATTAGGACATGAAGTTTACAGAAAACCCACGCATAAAAACAGATACCTGCATGCCTCCTCCCACCACCACCCATCTCAAAAGCAATCGGTCATCAATTCCCTTGTATACAGAGCTGTCTCCATAACAGATAAAGATAACTTACAAAAGGAATTACAAAATGTTAAACAAATCCTAATACAAAACGATTACACAAACAAACAAATTAATAAAGCAATAAGAAAATACACTCAAGAAAATAAGTCAACACAACCTACTAAAGAAAGAGAGAAAAAAACAACCACCATCCTACCCTACATTCAAGGTATCACGGAACAAATAGGAAGAATTCTCAACAAACACAACATCCAAACTATATATTTAAACCACCTGCAAAAATAGGACAACTTCTAAACAACTCTAAAGATAAAAAGGAACCTTTCAGTGATCCGGGAGTATATCAAATCCCTTGTTCTTGTGGTAAAGTCTATATTGGAGAAACCGGGAGGGCGATAAGTCAACGTGTAAAGGAACATGAGAGTAAAGTTAGGCTAAAACATTTCACACAATCAGCAGTAGCTGAGCATCATATCGAAACAGGACATAGTATTTTATTTGACAAAACAATCGTCATTGCCAAAACGTACAATAAATTTCCAAGAAAACATAGAGAAGCAATCGAAATCTTGAAACACCCTAATAACATCAATAGGGACAATGGATATAATACCAATCCGATTTGGCTTTCCGTCCTCCCGGGTTTTTTAAAAAAGACTTGATCGGCCAATCAAGTTCAAGCAGTCCCCACCATGGGGCACTCTGGCCAATCACAGGCATCGTAGAGAATACATATATAAGAACAACATAACCTGAAACTTCAGTTTCAGGTCAGCCCTGAAGAAGTGAACTGCAATGTTCACGAAACGTCGGCAACATTCATAGTTTCGCACACGATTGAAACCCGAAAAATCTTTAAATTTTAAATTCTAAATTTTAAATTTAAATTTATAACAATATTGATATAAATAATAGCATATATAATAGCAGTATTTTGTATTCCAATGTTTTTAAGTATACAATAAATAATGCAGCAATATTAACTGCATTCGCTATTCGGCTAGTTCAGTGCTATGCAAGTCAATTTCGTAGAACTTAGTCAGCGCTTCGTAGTTTTTAAGTTGCTCTGGCAAAATACACGAAGGTTCTGCTGGTAAAAGACATTGAAATCCCTTTAATATCTCTTTATGATGGAGAAACTTTGACTCTATTTGATTGATGAAAGAATCTAGAAAAGGAACGAATATAGCAACCCACTAGTAAAATTCTGGCGAATCTGCTGGAATGTTTGAGCGATTAGTTTGATGTGCCACAGTGCGTGGAATCTCAATAGGAAAAAAGTGTTTCGTAGCAAAACTGGAAGCAGATTCGAATATCTTTGAAGATTCAGAATCAGCTTCTAACCTCAATGATTTCATTTTATCCACGATATCATCGGCTATTTCAACTGCTTCTAATAACTCGAGAGTTGGCTGTTGCAGGATTTTGCATAAAATAACGCTGAAGGAAAATATTTTTTTTTTAAAACAATAATGAAATGATAAATTCATATTTCTTGATAGCGCACAAGAGTTGAGTAGCTACAGATGAAGATTCCCTGTCCACCCAATTTGAGATTTCTGTCAGAGCGGAAATAATCGCATCTTACAATTCAGCCGCAGTACTCACCGAATCATACCTTGGGACCCAACGAGTTGCACAAAGCTTTTTGAGTTTCTCGCGCTTTGACAAAGGAGCTAATGGTAAAGTTTCTTTGACAGCAGCTTGCACACCGTTAAATTTCCCACTCATAGCAGCCGCTCCATCATAACCTTAACCGCGAGCTTTGCTTATATCTACACCAAACGAGCGTAAACTGTCTAAAATTATCTGAGCAATACCTCCTCCTGTCATGTCTACAAGTGGAACGAACTGGAGAAAATGTTCATTTACTATACACTTATCAGTATCAAAATAACGAACGCACAAAGACAATTGTTCAATGCAAGCAATGTCCTGTGTTTCATCCGCAAGGATCACAAAACAGCTTGAAGCATGAACTTCTTTTACAATTTGATTGCGGATAACGACATTGCACGCATCAAAAATTTCATTTTGTATCGTAGGACTTATGAACTGCGCATTCTTACTACTACCTGCTAACATTTTTTTAAAATCATCATCGTGTGTACCGCGATAGCACAAAAGAGCTCGAAAATTACCGTCGTTATCGTCTGGTTCCTCGAATACATCGTTGATGGGACCGGAATCTCTGTGACCTCGCAAAGGAAGACCCTGTACGTCTTCCACAAAATATCACCGTTTCAAATATTGGTGCTAATTTCTTCCGGTTTTCTAATATTTGGCGTTTCTTTTCATTGTCCAATTGCACATCAATTCCTTCATTTCTTCCAGATATAAAGTCGCAGAGGCCTTCTGAATTCTCGATACTCTCTTTTTGA
Organism: Andricus quercusramuli; assembly: GCA_932178445.1. NCBI lineage: Eukaryota > Metazoa > Arthropoda > Insecta > Hymenoptera > Cynipidae > Andricus > Andricus quercusramuli. Next base: position 9,868 of record CAKNXH010060753.1, on the reverse strand, counting down.
TACTCATATTTCTCATGTTTAGAGAATCGTTCCAGTGCATCTTTCCAATTATCGAAGGGAACGGTACAGTGTTTACCTGCAAAAGTAAAAGTTTGATTAAAAATCTCCCTGCTTTAAATAATTCGTGCAAACAATATCTAGGTATCGACCTAATTTTACAGTTTACGTTACAATTACAAAGGATTATGAAGGTTGAACTTCTTTTTAAATGTTTTAATTTTTTATAATCAGCAAGTATTTGCGCAACGATATATTTGATCTAATCGCATGTTTTAAGTTATATTGCAAGAAATTTGGATGAAAACAATATTAAGATGGAGAAAATTATTCTTAAAATTATTCTTGTCAATATTATAAACAAATGCATTATTCAGAAGTTTTTCGACAGAATTTTTTCTTTCGATGTCACTTCTTTGAGGCAGGGTTCTGCTTTCTCAACGCGAAAAAATGCGATTTTTTTGTAATTTTTTTTTAAAACATGAAGAAAGATATTGATGTGGGGTTTGTTGTGCCTAATAAATATACTCTTAAATTACATTACAAAATGTTCCTCAGTTTATTTTATGCGCTCTATATATATTTAAATGGCACTTGCCTAAAAACCACGTTTTTACCGCTTGCTGAAAAAATCTCCGAAACTACCGAATCGATTGGTCTGAAATTTATGCCACATATTCTATACATATACATTAGGGTGGGCAGAATTAAACGAAAGTTTCCTAATCAAATCGCAATACCGCAGAAAAGTTTTTGGGATTTTTTCTTGGTAAGTTATAGTAATCGAATTTCGTTCAAAATTGGTATGTGACCTCTTCTCAATATCCAATGACTAAAAAAAACATTCCCCTCCTCATCCCCCTCTCCTGTAAGGGTGGGGGAAGGGGCAAATATCGTAAAAAGAAGCCATTTAGGCTCTGTTTGAGCGATTGATCAGTCACTTAATTTCTAGTGGAGTGTATTGGGGTTCAAATAACCACAGCAGAATTTTACTTGCAAAGGAAAGAGTTTATTTTATGGCATAAAAAACCTCCACTTGAAGAGTAGAGGAAAAAGCCGAAAATCAAATAGCAATCACAATAAATAAAACAGGAATTACAGACCTTAAGATTGAGACTTATATTAATGGAATGGCAACCAGTCCGCCACAACTCAATCCATACATCGGCGAGCAGACGTAATCCAAAACACAATGGCAAACACACATATCCATCACAAAATGACAAAACTGATATCCAACACACAATAGCAAAACTGATATATCCAACACCAGACCCGCTCACACACCCGTACAAAACGGAACCTCTCACTACGAAGACTTAACTAGGACTAACTGAACCTTTAAGAAAGTTACAATTACAGAAATCAAAACAAATTCCCTAATCCATTGCATACCAAGTCGTGCGAAAAGGTTCCATTCTACCTGCTCGGCGCTGACCTTCGAGCTACGCGCAGAGCTTACAGTTTTATTTTCAGGTGCAACCCCTTTTCCGGAAAATGAATCAATCAACAAAAGAAAAAGAACTAAGTCTAACTCTCTACAACTTCAGGTGACAGTAAAAATCAGCCAAACATCCCGCCGGCCTTCGTCCGCAGGACGGAAATATAACCTAGAGATTGAATGTTAGATATACGCTATAACAATGAGTAGTACACAAGGATGCAGCCTAGCCATCCGCCCAGCCTGGCTATGATGTCGCAGCACTTGGTGATTGTAGAGCGAGAGTACAATGATTCGCGATGTGATGACGTAGGTTATTAGTTGCCGTTTTTACTATAGCCACCCTTACAATATTGTCAGGGTCCGGATGAACGTCAACACCGCGTCCCAGAGGCCACCTCGAGGGTGGATATCGTTCGCACTTAACAAGGACCAACTGTCCCACAGCGAAGTTTTCGGATTGACTGCGTCATTTTTTCCGCTTCTGAATGTATTGGAGGTATTCCAGTGACTAGCGTTTCCAAAAGTTGTCGCGGAAGCGTTGAAGAAGTTGGAAACGATTCAGGCGGTTCTCAGGTATTTCTTGATATCCAGCGTCAGGAAGGAGGCTTATATTGCTGCCAATAAAAAATGAGCGGTGCTTAACACTGTAAGGTAACCGTTGAACATCCTCTCGTCACCACGACGACCAACAAACCGGCGATATGCGGGCAGGAACGTAGCCGTGGTTGAGTCACTTACAACTTACAGATGAACTGCATGTGCTGCGAAACAAACAAAAAGGCTAATATGTCCCTTGTAAGAGCGATAACCACGGCCCTTTGTCGTACGTATCTGGATAGGCGTGACAGGCGACCGCCAACACGCAACAGTCGATCCATCGTGTCCACGAAAGGATTCAATTTTCGGAGTGGATTTCGTTTTGGTAAAGAACCATTCGTGGTCAAAAGCGAGAGTTCCGTGCGAAAGGCGACCGCCTGAGCCACTCAAATGATCGCTGCGCGAGCGTCAGAGATCTCTGAAGAAGTCAGAAATGACAAATTAGGTGTTTCCCCCCCTCTTCGTCTGCGAAGATTCACCAGGGGGCGGCGACACCATGCCACTATGCGGATCAGCCGCGTTAGTGTCCAAAACCGTTTCAGTAATTCCGGTTCACGGATCTGCTCGTACCAGTGGTATTTGCAAGGCATCCGGCCGATCTGGCCAATCCAACGAGGGCAGTGAGAGCCATTTTGGTCCATGCCACCATTTTTCAATACCTTTAAATTCATCAGGCCTCACTTCACGAGTGGCGAGATCAGCCGGACTTTCCTTGGAAGACACATGCCTCCATTCAGCCGAGGGCAGCTCGGTCTGAATGAAGGACACGCAGTTAGCAACAAAGCTTTTCCAATAACATAGGTGTTTGCGCAACCACGCAAGTACTACTTGTCTATCAGACCAAGCAAAGACAGGTAGATATTTAAAGAAGGGCAGCTTCTGAATGTGACAGACAAGTCTCATAAGCAGAGCAGCTGCGCTCAGTTCGAGATTCGATAACTGGTGACGGTCGTCATCAAGCTGGATTAACAGATAAGCCACTGCGGCATATGCGCGAGAAGATCCATCCCAGAAGCCATGAAGCTGCTACCGAGAGTCTGGAGAGGTTCCCATTCAGCGATCGATCGAGAGTGTACGGATGAAGGTTATTGAGTTACTATAATCATTCCATCGCTCTAGGATCTCCAGCGGCAAAGAAGAGTTGGCAACACTGAATCCCAACACATCCATCGCTGGATTCAAAAGTAAGCCCAACGTTTTAACGGGCTCATTGGGAGCACCTTTTTTTGGTTCTTTCCGACTCCCCATGCCTGCTGCATCCAGAAAGCAGATCAGACTGGTTTGCTGTCCATTTATACAACTCGATGACAGTACAGAGCAAAATTGCAGCCAATTCATCTGGCTTTAGAATCGCAATATCCAAGGGGAAAACGCTGCTGCTCGTCCTTTGTCAGCTGGGCTGGTGTGCGAATTGTCAAGTATGGGGCACATGCGGTCCCATAAGTGACCTTACTCAAACGATGATCTACGGGCGGATCCGCAGGATCAGGAGCCCAAGGAATTCTCTGCAGATCCCGCTCCTCAGTTTGAACGCGGATTTGGCGAAACATCTTTATGATGTCCGCTGTAAGAACAAAGCGATATCTGTACCAATTCAAAAGTATCAAAGTGATATCGCCTTCAAGAGCAGGTCCCGGCATTGAGAATTCATTTACACATTGCTGTTCTGCGGTGAGTCGTGCGGCGTCGAAGACAACACGAAGCTTTAGTTGATGCGGGCTGGACGGGATCATCACATGATGTGGTATATACCACGCTCGTGGATTGACCATTTGGGGAACAGGAACTCCTTCTATATGCCCCAACTCCTCAAAAGCTTTCATGAATGCACGATACGAGATCGCCAGGCGAATGTCCCGGGCAAAGCGACGGTGTGTCGTGGGAAGCGAACTCAAGGCCATTCGTCGGGTTTCAGCAGAGGCCTTCGGTGGCTCCGATCGCAACGGGAGCCGAATGATATATGAGCCATTGGGAGCGCGGACATGAGTATCAAGAAACAGTCGCTCGCAGCTCTCATCCTCAGGTTTTATTTTGGGACTATTATTAGAAAATTCTTCCAGCTTCAAAAAGCGTTGCAAAGCCTCCTGCAGGTAATCATCATGGACACAATGTCCAGCTGTAAGAGAGGCTCGTGATGGGGGGTCCGCCCGCCGTGGCAGGACGGAGTGAGTCGATCCTGAAGCAATAACCCCAAAGCAGTATCCTGGGCAATTAAAGGTGAAGATGGGAAATGGCGCAAGTCAGGTCGCAGGATCCGACAATACACATCGGACCCCAAAGACGAAATCGACCGACCTGGGTTTGTAGAAGTGAGGATCCGATAAGCCAAGATCACCCTACTGGCTTTAGTCGAGGTCAGTGCTCAGCTGTGAGGGGAGATTTAATGTAAGGTGAGGCAGGACCAAGGCCTTAGTCTCAAGATGGAATGAGGGATTACTAATTGAGCACAGTGACAGATTCACAATAGCACGGGCTGTACCGGCGAGGGACGCACCCATTCCCGTTAATGGAATATTTACGCGGTGTTTGCGTAACTGAAGTAACTACACAGTGGTTTTCTTAACAAAGGAGGCCTCAGAGCCTTGATCGACCAGGGCACGGTACCAAATCTGGGTACCACAGAACCGATCAGCATAATCTGGGCTGTCGCGGGAAATACCAGTTGTCATGTGTCAGAAAAACTTGAAGTTAATACGGATACATTGGTTGCGGGAGCAAGTTGCTTCTGTGCACTTGCGTGGACAGACACTGCTTCTTTTTATTTTTCATAGTTCGTTGTCTGCCCAGTGCGAGTAGAGTGTAATAACGAGTGATGCTGATCTCGGCATGTTTTACACCTATACTTCGTTTCGCATCTTTGGAATTTATGGGGAAGGAATTTGAAGAAAAGAAGAAAATGAAAAAGACCGACAGGAAGAATGTAATTCTATTATGTAAGAAAAAACTATTTAAGATTGCAAAACTAGGAAGTATAAAACTGAAAATCGATTTCAGCTATAAAACGATGACATACATGTTAATCTAACCTCTTTTAATTTTGGTTTGTTTATCGTATAGTTCGTACGACACTATTCAGTGCTGCGTGCGCAATAATTCGTGAGACACCTTGAAAATTTCTGAAAGGACAGCTTTCAAGACCGAGACAGCTTGGAGATTTCTCAAAGGGCAGCTTTGAGATTGAGATAGCTTAGAGATTTCCCGAAGGATAGCTTTGAGATTGAGAGCGCTTGGAGACTTCTCAAAGGACAGCTTTGAGATTGAGAGCGCTTGGAGACTTCTCAAAGGACAGCTTTAAGATTGAGAGAGCTTGGAGATTTCTCAAAGGACAACTTTGAGATAGCTTAGAGATTTCTCAAAGGACAGCTTTGAGGAACAGAATGAAGATTTGGCTGTACTTTGGAAAATCTGAGCCAGAATTCAAATAAACTAGAAAATTTCCCAACTATTCCGTTTTCCTCGCAACCTTTTCTCCATTTTCTGACCGTGGCGCGACACAGGTTTGCGTGGCTCCACGGCAGATCGCGACTCCGCAGATGAATGAACCGAGTTATCCGCTCGTGTAGGTCGCCCACGCGAGACCTAAAGTTCACTATCATTCAGACCTGATGAGTTAGTTTTACAGGGTGTCCAGTAAAGACGCATGATAAAATTTTCGAGCACTTCCCGTACATTTCAGACTTAAAAATTGCTTTGTGGTATGCTCCTGTAAAAATGATACTTCTTATAAACTTGAAATATACACATGAAAAACTTTCAGGTGGAGGTATAAGATTGAAACGTTTACAATACAAGTTGTATTCTCTGTTTTTCGTTGATAAATTAAAGTATATTTAACCTATTGTTGGTAATAAACTTTAAGCTCATTTTTTTTTTTTTTTTTTTTTTAGTGAATATCAAACCCTTCTCTCTCAAATTTCAGGATAACGTTTCAGCGTTTTTGTGAATACGGACAATGAGTAATTTCAATAGAAATTAAGAAATAAAAAATTCGAATTTTGGTTTTGAAATAGATCTTTTCATTTAAGATCGGAAGCTTAGTAGCCGCTTCGATACTTAGCGGGCATTTAAACGTTCTGAGCATATTGTTGTTGTAATGTACACTATCATACCAAATTTTAATGTAAAATTGAATAAAAAAGATGTGCCAGGTGCCGAATTACTGCCTAAAAGAGTAGACAACAAAACCATTTGCCAGTTGAAGAATGGTTGAAGTGCATAAAACAATGTACCAAAGGGAAAAAGCAACAACTTATAGACATAGTTGGAATAGCAGAAAAATGGTGTTTTACATAGAAATGAAATTATCTCAAGGTTAATATATACATATATATACGTCCATACGCATACATAAATACATACACATATACATATACACATACACACACATACATACAAACAGGTTGATTAAATTGTTGTTTAAATTGTTCTTTAAATTGTTGAAATTTCAGAAATTTAAATTTGTAAGTCAGCATTGTATTGTATTGAATGTTGATATGTAAATCACAAATGAAGAATTATTAATTTGTAGAGATTTGAAACTTTAATTTGCTTCATTTTCATTATTGTTGTTCTTGATTTAAAATTGCATAAAATTTCTTCAATTTAAAACACTGAAAATGAGAACATGGATTTGTACTTTAGAACCAGGAATCTTTTAACTGTTTAATTTATAGAAGTTAAAAAGTTTTCGATTCAACGACATCGGATTTTTTTTAATTATGTAATGGGAAAGTTGTAGACTTTAGAGGTGGATCAGAAATGGCTATATGTCAATCAGTTCCATGGTATGCTTGTTATTAATAATAATAACAATAATAATAATAATCCGCCCGAGAGCCCGAGAGCTCCTGCTCTTGCAGTCAGCCGCGTTGCTTTGGGCTAACTCCCCAATGCAACGAATTATGCGGTTACGACACAAGTATCGCGCAGTGCCACCCACAATAGGCCTCTCTCAGATGGAGGCCATGGTTTAGTTGGGAGTGGCAATAGGAACGAACCGAGGCGACGACCAGGCAATGACCCCGGACAAACGCGAGAACATCGATTTAAATGGTCGGACCAACTCAGGAGGGACCTTCTTACCTGTTGGCAAAGAAGCTCACCGGCGCGGAGAGGATTCATGAAGAGGTTGCATGACCGTTGGGGCAATGAACACCCGGAATATGCTCATAAAACGCCTCAGTATTTGAGAGATCAGGTATCCTTCTTGCGAAAAAACGGATATGAAGCTGTTTATCAACAGGAAGAGGAGCAACATCCTCCAGCGAACATTCCACCCATTCCAGCAAGACCACCTTTGCAGATAGCCGATAATGTCAACATGAGAAGTAGGAGATCTATCCACCAAAAAGTCTTCCTCAGGATGGACAAATTAGCTGAAGCTAATACTGCTCTCCGCGATTTGCTCCCCGAAGATGTTAATCTCTGGAATCTGAACTGTGTAGTTTACGAGAAGGCGGTCTCCCTGCTTAGCGACGATAGAAGTAACGAAACTTCGGTACGTCTGAGTAAGACACGCGAGCGTATTGCACAGCTTCAGTTCAAAATTGAAACGGCGAGACGGCATGCATCAAATGTTCAGTGCGTGATTAGCTACATAACAGCAAATAAAAAGTTCACTCCAAAAGTTAGGGCACTTGCTCGAAACTTGAGGAAAGCAAATCACACGCTGAACAAGTGTAAACTGTCGACCATCAAGCAGCAATGGACGCAAAAAGTAAGATCTCTTTCAACAGCGAAACAGCGCCTTGAACGGCGAGTTAAGTGGATTCAGGAAAATTCCACCTTTTCTTCTAATCCTTCCCGTCTGTTCAATAAAGTGTCATGTGTAGTTAAAAATCCGCCTAGTCGAGAAGAGATTCAAATCTTCTGGGAGCAAGTATATGGAGATACTTATCAGCTAAATGAAGACGCTTCCGATATATCACTCTTCCGTAACTTTTGCCAAAGGCAAAGGTTACAAGATCCAGAGGAAGAGTGTCCACTAATTACTGCTGAAGAAGTGAAGAAAGTTATCGCTAGAACTAAGAACTTTTCGGCGCCAGGGCCAGATAAAATCAACAACTTTTGGTGGAAGAAGTTTACTTCTACGCACCAACATCTAGCTCGTATATTTACTACTTTCTTAAACGGAGAACAACCCGTCCCGCAGTGGCTAGTGGAAGGACGCACGGTATTGATCCCTAAGGCCGGAGATTTGTCATGTCCAAAGAACTACAGGCCCATAGCTTGTTTAAACACCAGCTACAAGCTATTCACTGGCATCCTCAAAGAGAGGATATTGACATCTATCGAGCCGGTATGGAGTGCAATAGTTGAACAACGTGGATGCAAGAGAGGGCTGGCTGGTTGCAGGGAGAACCTGTTAATAGACAGGTGTATTACCCAGGACTCGATCAGGTATCGACGCAATCTGTCCATGGCTTGGATTGACTACCTTAAGGCATTTGATAACACGAACCATGAGCTACTTATTAAGCTCCTTGAGTGCATGGAGGTGCATCCAAAAATAGTGAGATGCATAAAAGAGCTTATGCTCTTGTGGCGAACAAGATTTGTCATAACATCTGACAAAAGACAAGTGACTACAAGCTATGTCACATATAAGAGGGGTGTCTTTCAAGGAGACTCCCTAAGTCCGATACTTTTCTGCATCTCCCTCTTGCCTCTATCTATTGTGCTCCGAGGCAAAAGCTCTGGATACCTACGTAGCCCGCCGAGCAGAAGAGAATATAAGGTCAACCACCTTTTATACATGGACGACCTTAAACTCTTTGCTTCCTCCAAAAAGGACCTTAACATCCTTGTAGAGGCGGTAAATAGGTATTCTAAAGCGATTGGCATGAGCTTCGGACTGGACAAGTGTGCCTGCGTCCATCTAAACCAAGGAAGACTAGAAACTACATCATCCCGTGACGATCAGGATGTTCAACTCATAGGCGGAAATACCATTCAACATCTTGGTATTGGACAAACATATACATATCGTGGAATACCGCAAGCGGAAACCCAAAATGTGCATGATTTAAAAACAGCCCTTGGAAACAGGTATCGCCAAATTCTCAGAAAAAGGGCCTAGCCGGTTAAGCATGTAAAATCTGCCCCCGCACGTATCAAGTTCAAATTTACGTCATAGTTTCATGCCCATGTGAAGTATAATTTCCCCAAATGATAACCTTAAAATTGCATTTTTGAGTGACTTATGGAGGGGGAAAGAAAAATCAAAAAAGTGGTTTTTCTCGAAAACCACTCAACCGATTTTGATGAACAAAATATATGTTACATACATCAATGAGAGTAACGCAAACATAAAATATGAAAAAATTTTGATAAAAAATATGACCAAAAAAAAATGTTTGAATTTTTCAAAATTTTTTTTTCATGTGATATTTTGGAGATACACCTACCATTTTTTCTCAAAAATATCTTCAGATTATCAGCTTCAACATATATTTTTGCTGAATTTTTCATGGAGGTATAACATGGGTAAAAAAAATAAAAACCATGCATGCAGCGCTACGCTCATACGGCACCCTCCCACACGGCTGCGGAATGCTATACCATCAAGCGGCTCAATCTATTTTTATGAAAAAAGTGTCATCAATATCATCGAGACCATTAAAAAAAAATTCTGTTGAAAAATACATCTCTTCATTTTCTCGCAGGAAAATCCTTACGTTATCTGCTTTAACATATATTTTTTCCAATTTTTTTGTGGCGGTATATATCATGACTGAAAAAATCACACACGCAACGCTGGCCAGTGCTACAAAGGACTGAAATCGAGAAAAAAGACAAAAATTACACAGACTTACAATTACTTGCTGTTGT
>CAKNXH010060751.1:299434-320284 GCA_932178445.1 Andricus quercusramuli | reverse complement strand
AAAGCCAATAACCTTTATCCTTTAAAAACAAAAGTAAGGTTGTGTTTTTCTTGGAATCCCCTATAGTAATTTCTCTTGCTTCTTTTCTCGGAAAAAATATCTTCTGTTTTATTGACGCTCTCTTTTTCCATGTAGGTATGTTGATCGAATTTTTTGATAGAGATGACTTTTTCATGAATCATGGTTTATATAAAATTTAGTGAGAGTAAAAGAAGGTTTTTTAACATTTTATATATCTTAAAAAATATAATGTAAATATCACAGAATATGTTTAACCACCTTATTAAAAATATTACTTAAGTCCAATCGTGTATTAAAAATTCCAAAATTTAAATCTATCTTCTTTCAATTTTTTATACTTATTTTGTGTTTAATGAAAATATTATCTTGTTTGAAAAAATTTTTAAAAATCGTTTCATTACTTATCGCTAGTACAAGAAACTTTTTATGGTCTTCTGAAAAATTGCCCAGTAATCAAATATGAATTCATAACATTTATTTATCTGGGTACATTTTTTGAAAAACGTGACCTAAAAAAATGAGAACTTTCAAAAAAGTTGATAGAAATTCTAAAAATCAATCTCTTTCCGAAATTGTTTGCTTATATAGCATTATATTTTCGGAAAATAGCCGCAAAAAGAAAAACTCAAATTTTCGGTTTAGACTTTTGCGATAAATATAGATAAAGTTTTTTCCAAATCAAATAAATAAAAAAAAAAGCTAAATTATTCAAGAAAAAATAAAAAAATAGCTTCATTTGAAAGTTGACTTGTAAAATTTATTCTGGAAATTGTGACCTTGGTATTAACCCCCAAATTCAGCACTAGAATTTCATCTAATCATGACAAAGCACGCCGATCAAATATATGTGTAATTAACCCTCTGCCTTGGCCAGCGTATCCCCACTTTGTAATCAACACCACGTGACCACCTCACCGATACAAAGTACATAAGTATTAGTGCGAGAGTTTCGGGATCGTATCTATTAAAAAAGTGTATGGGCCCTCTTCATGACATATTTTCTTTCTAATGAATAAATTATTAATAAAAAGCATTGAAAATCAAGTATCAGAATTGAAGCTCAAGAATATTCATCAAAATTGCTTCAATTCGGATAAAAAATGACAGATTTATGATACGAAATTATCATGTGGAACATAACCTCAAGAAGGAAATGTCAAATTAAACAAAATACCTTTGAGTGGAAAAATTGTTCGGAATTCATTTAATTTATATTAAATGTAAGGTAAAGTTGTGTATTGAAACGATTTTCTGCAAAATTTTATGAAATTTGCGCGCCTCAAAGGTTATTTCACATTCTGCAATAGCATGAAGCAGAAGTTATGTTTTTATAACAAGTAAGGAGAAAAATCATATAAGAAATTTAGAATTTTCTAATTTTTAATTTACTGTCCTTCTTAAATTATTGAGATTATAATTTTATGTCAAAGTACTTGAATTTTTGATTAATTATGACAAGCAATGAATTATTCTTTGCATAAATGTACTTCGCATTTTTCACACATGAAAATTGTTTTTTTTTTATTACTCCTTTCATTTTGCAGACTTGACAACTTTTAGGATTTGTAGTTTTTTTTATCAAGTGATGATGGGAACTTTTAATAAAATTGCTTCAAAGTGGATGAAAAGTGACAGCTTTATGATACCAAAACCATGTGGAACATAACCTCAAGAAGGAAACGTCAAATTGAACAAAATACCTTTGAGTAGGAGAATTGTTCAAAATTCATTCAATTTGCATATAATTAATTGGAACGTTGCGTGTTAAAGCGTTTTTTCGCAAGATTCGCAATTTTCGCACATAAATAGGTAATTTCACATTCTGAAATAATAGAAAGGAGAAATTATGTTGTCGTGACAGGTAAGGAAGAAAATCATACAGGAAATTGGGAATTTTCTAATTTTTAATTCGTTATCCTTTTTAGATTATTCAGGTGATAATTTTTGAAGAAAGTACTTATATTTTGTTTTATTGTGATAAGCAAAGAATTCTTCTTTGCATAAGGTACGTCGTATTCCTCACACATGAAAATTGTTCTTTTGATTATTTCTTTCATTTTGCAGACTCGACATATCTTTCAGGATTTGTAGTGTTTTTTATCAAATGATGAAGGGAACTTGGTTGCTGATTCGTGAAACTGCTGCTCCTATTCGGAATCCTGAAATTTTCTTCGGAAAATTTCTTTCACGAACTAAAGTCTCCGATGAGTTGTTGTGCCAGGTTTTTTCTGAAATTTAGTTGCCTGCATCCATGTGCTGAGGCTGGGGGTCAATTTGTTAATTCAAGTAAGATGAAACTATTTATGATGGCAGTATTAATTGTGAAATGGAAAACATCTTCCACCACTTATTACTGGGATGACCAACCGAGTGATAAGCCCTTTTTTGGTCTGCCAAATCGACGCCACCCATATTTTCACAATACTTTTTTATTGCTAGTGGGCAGAAAATTTGATTTTTATTCATCTTTGTTTTCTTCGTGGGATCAATCCCTTAAGCTAAGACTCTGACATCACGCTTGTCATGCCAAATAATTGCGTAGAAAAGTAGTTTTCAATTTCAGGAATTTGAACAATAACCATATATATGATAACAGGTTTTCTGAACGACTGTGCATTTATTTTTTTTCAAATCGGATGACCATTTTAAATCATACAATTCAAAATTTTTATTTTCACTTTATTTATCCTCTTCAAATTCAAATGAGTATCTTTTATCACTTGAATTATTCAAATTGGAATTTTCACTCGAGCAATTGCGTTGAAAATAAATATATATTCAGAAAAATTTTCAAATGTAAAAAAAAATTAATAAGAAAAGAATCCTAGTGCTACACTTTTTTATTGCTGATTACGGCACTGAATAACTTGCTTCAACATGATGAAGTGCTGCCTTTATATTTTAGTTTGCTCATTGTCGCAAGTGTGTTTTTGTTATTTTTTTCAGCAATAAACTGATTACAAATTGTTGTAATTAACAATTTATTGAACAAGAGGTTTCTGTTTATCCAGATAATGTATAGTTTTCAAAAAATTTTCTTCAATTCTATTGTCTTCTTGTAAAATTGAAAAGTTTGAATATATAGATCCAAAAATGAGTAGTGCTTCTAGTTCAGATGAAGAAAACGCTAATTTTGAAAATTCAATTGATGAATGTTTTTCATCGGAAACTGAAGAGGACGTACCAAGCAGAGGTAAAAAAATTAAGCTTAACGATTTAAAGTGGTCATCTAATTTGAAAGAGATAAATGCACAGTCGTTCAAAGAACCTGTCGGACCACTCCATGTTTTACCTTCAGGAAGTACAGAAGAAGATTTCGTTTCTTTGTTTTTAAACGATGATTTTTACGAACTGGTAGCGAACGAAACGAACAAATATGCTCAGCATTCTCAAGCTCTGAAAGAAAAAATAAATCCAAAGTGGCATGATGTTACTGCTAGAGAAATTAAAGCTTATGTCGGTATTCTTATATACATGGGTGTTGTTCAACTTCCTGAAATCGAAAATTACTTTTCTACGGAACTTTGTGACTGTCCGCTTGTGCGAAATGCTATGAGCTGTCAAAGATTCCAATTAATTTCGAAATATTTGCATTTAAACGACGAAACCCGACGACCTGAAACAAATGATCCAAATTCCGATATTTTGTATAAAGTAAGACCACTTTTAGATGTCGTAGAGAAATTCAAAGATCACATGCTGCCAGGCTGTAATCTGTCAATAGACGAAGCTATGGTAGCTTTTAAAGGCAGATTGTTTTTCAAGCAATATATGCCAAAAAAAAACAGCAAAATGGGGTATTAAAGTGTGGGTGATTGCTGATAGTGCAAATGCCTATGTTTTTCGTATAATAATTTACTTAGGAAAGAAAGCTGAAAAAAATAAAGATCTTTTGATTGGCGAGCAAGTTGTCATGGAACTGAGTCGAAATTACTTCGGGAAATATCATCATTTATACTTTGACAACTATTTCACGACGTTAAAACTGATTAGATTGTTGTATGCTTGCGGAACTTTCCGACTTGGAAGAAAGGGTTGGCCTGCTGCACTATTAGATAAAAAAAAGGCTCCAAAGCTAAAAGCAGGAGAATCAAAAATCGTCCAGTCTGGAGATATCACTGCTATTATTTGGCATGACAAGCGTGATGTCAGAGTACTAGCTTCAGGGATTGATCCCACGAAGAAAACAGAAAAATAAAAATCAAATCTCCTGCCGACTAGCAATAAAAAAGTATTGTGAGAATATGGGAGGCGTCGATTTGGCAGACCAAAAAAGGGCTTATTACTCGGTTGGTCGTCTCAGTAGTAAGTGGTGAAAGTATATTTTCCACTTTACAATTAATACTGCCATCATAAATAGTTTCATATTATTTGATTTAACAAATCGACCCCAAGCCTCAGCACATGGATGCAGGCAACTGAATTTCAGAAAAAACCTGGCACAACAACTCATCGGAGACTTTAGTTCGAGAAAGAAATTTTCCGGAGAAAATTTCAGACTTCCGAGTAGGAGCAGCAGCTTCACAAATCAGCAACCAAGTTCCCTTCATCACTTGATAAAAAATACCACGAATCCTAGAAGGTGTCGAGTCTGCAAAATGAAAGGAATTATCAAAAGAACAATTTTCATGTGTGAGGAATGCGACGTACCCTTATGCAAAGAAGAATTCTTCGCTTTTCACAATAAAACAAAAATTTAAGTAATTTCTTGAGAAATTATCACCTGAATAATTCAAAAAGGATGACGAATTAAAAATTAGAAAATTCCCAATTTGCTGTATGATTTTCTTCCTTACCTGTCACGGAAACATAACTTCTCCTTCCTACTATTTCAGAATGTGAAATTACCTTTTTATGCGCGCAAATTGCGAATCTTGCGAAAAAACGCTTTAACACGCAACGTTCCAATTAATTATATGCAAATTGAATGAATTTTGAACAATTCTTCTACTCAAATGTATTTTGTTCAATTTGACGTTTCCTTCTTGAGGTTATGTTCCACATGGTATTCGTATCATAAACCTGTCACTTTTCATCCGCTTTGAAGCAATTTTGTTAAAAGTTCCCATCATCACTTGATAAAAAGAAAACTACAAATGCTAAAAGTTGTCAAGTCTGCAAAATGAAAGGAGTAATAAAAAAAAAAACAATTTTCATGTGTGAAAAATGTGACGTACGTTTATGCAAAGAATAAATCATTCCTTGTCATAATCAATCAAAAATTCAAGTACTTTGACACAAAATTATAATCTGAATAATTTACGAAGGACAGTAAATTAAAAATCAGAAAATTCTAAATTTGTTATATGATTTTTCTCCTTACCTGTTATGAAAACGTAACTTCTGCTCTATGCTATTGCAGAATGTGAAATAACCTTTGAGGCGCGCAAATTTCATAAAATTTTGCAGAAAATCGTTTCAATACACAACTTTACCTTACATATAATATAAATTAAATAAATTCCGCAAAATTTTTCCACTCAAAGGTATTTTGTTTAATTTGACATTTCCTTCTTGAGGTTATGTTCCACATGACGATTTCGTATCATACACCTGTCACTTTTTATGACAATTTGAGCAATTTTGTTGAATGTTCTTTAACTTTAATATTGACACTTCATTTTGAGTATTTTTAAATAATAATTTACTTATTATTTAGAAAGTTTCTATAGAGCGGGGCACTTGTGCCCCTCGAAATAGCTATATGATACAGCTCTGTCGCACTTACACACATCATGTTACGTAAATGAGCACTACTATTGGTTGTTCCCTTTCTACATGCCTTATTTGACGATTTTTGACGATAACGGTCAAATGACCAGGCAGAGGGTTAAATCGAAACTTCGGAGTTAATAAGTGTTACTGTGGACATATAACACCTCTTTTTGTGTGAACATTAGTCACTTTTAGTCACTTTTTACATCAAATTGGTCAGTTTTGTCACTTTTTTGAAGTGCATTAGCTGTAAGAGCCCTGCTTATGCTGTGTGTTTGAAGTAAAGTATGTTTTATTTGTGGAAGTTGTACTCAGTGAAGGAAGGTTTTCGTGTTTTCAGTTCCCGCTTCGCTAATGAAAAATGACAAGTTACTCATCTCGTTATGAGGAGGCGTATCCATGGAGCAGTGCTGATCCAAAGGACAGAAAATCTGCATGATGCAAGTGGTGCATCAAATCATTTAAAATAGACACCATGGGAAGAGTTGCCTTTGCCAGTCACGAGAAGGGGAAGAATCATCAAAGGAACGCTGCGGTACAGCGAACAAACATATCTATTATGAATCACTCCGGAGGTGTCAACCAAAAGAGCAGTGGTATGTAACTTTATTATCTTTCCCTTAGGGTTAGCCTAAAAATGAAGTAAAGCTCGTAGGCCTATCTCAAGACGAGAATGAATGCCAATTTTCTCTTGAGCTTGACAAGATCCCATTATTTTTGCAGTTCCTGAATGGTCCTTAAAATCAGCTTTTCTTCTTTTCTTTCTTAACCAAATTTCAAATTTTAATTCTGAAAGAACTAAAAGTGGCAATTTTTTGTAAAAATTATTTATTTTTGCTGTTTTCCTACAGAAATTCGTAATTTTTGGTATTTTTTCAATTCAAATTCGAAATTTTCTTTATTTTTTGTAAAATTTGATTTCTAAAAGTATTCTAAATTGGAACATATCAGAAAGTACTGTATCACTGTATCCCCTCGGCCTCAGAAAATTTCAGAACTATAATAGGGGCGCTAAACATTATTATCCTTTTGTCCTGACAGATTCTCAAAAGGGAGAACCAGCCAGGAAGGACCCGGACCCAGATGATCCCCCGGCTTATGGCAACTCATGCCCTGACCCAGCTCAAGAGTCAAGTCCTGTTCCTGCTGTTATGGAGAGATATATATTGGGAGAGAATGTGACGTCCGCTGAAATTCTTTAGGCGTTAGAAACGATTTCGACCCATGGGTCTTATCGTAGTGCAGGTTCCAGTGTGACCGTTTTTAAAATCATGTTTCCGGACAGCAAAATTGCAGCAAAAATGGAAATGGGGCGAACCAAGTTAGGTTATTTAATAACGCATGGCCTTGCACCTAATTTTTTGAAGGAGCTGGTAAACACTGTGAGCGATAGCTCGGAAATAGTTGTCGGTTTTGATGAAACCTTAAATAAAATCTCCCAACTTCAACAAATGGATATTGGAGTCAGATTCTGGGATGGTGAGAAAAATGAGGTGGCGTCAAGATACGCCGGGTCGGCTTTCCTCTCATCCACGCGAGCCCAGGATTTACTCCCAAGGACTAAAAGGGTGCTTCGACAATAGTCCTACTTTGCTTGGAAAGATAACCCAACTCTCTATGGATGGCCCTAATGTCAATTGGAAGCTCTTGAATGATTTGTGTGCTGAGTTGCGAGAACAGCGAGGTGGGTTGTTTTCTCTTTTGAACATTGGTAGCTGTGGCTTGCACGTCGTCCACAATTCATTCAAGGACGGGATGAAGAAGACGAATTGGCAGTTGGATGGATTTTTGTTCTCCATCTTCAATCTTTTCAAAGATGTTCCTTTGCGCCGCGCTGACTTTACAGCTGTTACGGGGTCAGATTGTTTCCCCCTGAAATTCTGTGCCGTGAGGTGGGTAGAGAATCTCCGTGTCGCCGAGAGGGCTTACAACATGTTGCCATACTTGAAGACGTATGTGAAGGCAGTGAAACACCAGTCAGAGAAAAAACTTAAAGAAAGTCATCCAGACTTCAGGCGCAGTTTTCCTGCAGTCTCCAAATCAAAGACTTTTGCAACTGTCGCTGAAGCCGTGAATAACCCCCTGTTAGGCCCTAAACTGAGTTTTTTTATGTCCTCTGCTGCAGCGGTAGAGCCTTACCTGAAGGAATTTCAAAGTGAAGCACCAATGGCACCATTCTTCTATGATAAACTCACAGAACTCATTAAGCCCATGATGAAGAAAGTACTCAAGCCCGAAGGTCTCCAAGTTGAAGCCAAATCTCTTACAAAGGTGGGGCTATGTGACAAAAATTTGCTTCCTGCAACTGGAGTGGACATTGGCTTCTCTACAAAAGCGGCAATCAGGACCGCCAGAAATGCTACAACTATTTCTGATCAACAAATTATGCTTTTTCGGAATTGTTGCAGAGCTTTTTACGTGGCATTCCTCTCAAAAATGTTTGAACGCAGTCCCCTGACGTATCCATTAACGAGGTACATATCCTGCTTGAATCCAGAGGTAATTGCCAACTCCAACCATGTTGCTCTAAAGCGTCTTGAATATTCTCTCGAGCAGCTAGTTGAGAAGGAACATGTCCCCGGTTCAGTAGCAGACAAAGTTAAGGATGAATACGTTAAACTGTGTTCTACTCCATCGTCTGCAGCATCATTTTCTGCGTATTGTAGACGTGAAAAGCGCCTCGATCATTTCTGGAGAGATGTAATTAGCAAGCATGGAAAGGAGCTACCTAATCTCCTATGTTTTGTGAAGAAGATTCTCGTCCTCTCGCACGGCAATGCCACCATGGAGCGCGGTTTTTCCGTGAACAAGGAGTGCCTGGTAGAAAATCAGCCATAGAAGAGTATTGTTGCTCAATGCCTGGTCTACGATGCCATTTTGAATGCAGGTGGTGTAAAGGAGATAGAAATCTCAAAAAGTCTCATTCATTACGCCCGAAATGCTCGGAGCAGGTACCAGGAGTATATGGAAATGAAAAGACAGAAAAGAAGTGAGAAGGATGCAGAGAGAAACCGTAAGAGGGAATCTGTCGCATAATAAAAGAATTGGAAACGAAGAAGGCCAGGCTGCTTGCTGATGCTCAGAAAGAGGCAGCAATTATTGAAGAGCAAGTAAAGGAACTTGCCAAGTAGTTCAGTTTCGTGGGTGCTGGCAATGAGAATACTTTTTTCTAGTCTCAGAATCCTGATACTCGTTGTGATTAATATGTGATCATTGTCGACTTATTCATGCTGCTTCGCGTCAGTAGTGTCGAGAGAAACTTTTATTTTGAGATACAATATTACAATGTACTTTTTTACTTTCCATGTTTCATTTGTGATTTCTTTGTGATAATTGCATATTTATTCGCTTCTATACAACAGTAGTGGCGAAAGATATTATTATTTTGAGTACGAACATGTACTTTTCCATTTTCTACGTTGAGACTGAATAAATAAGTTAAACTGTTTTGTTATGATAATTTGCCTTTTTCAATGCAGTTATACAGAGTAATTACGTGTATGTGTACTCACGTACTGAAAGCCACAACACATTGAAAGAATAGAATTTTGCGATACACCTTCGAATTTTGTTGCACGGATTCTTCGAAAAATCTTCATTTTGTCCTTGTTTAAAACGATTAAATTTTTCCAAATTAGTTTATTTGCTAAAAATTATGAAGAACTTTGCAGGAAAATCCCGAAAAAACGTTAGAACTGTTACTAAAAAAAACCGGGAAAATTTTCGAAATGTACCCGGGAAAACCGGGAAAAAACCGGGAAATTAAAATCCCTCATCCTGTGGCCACCCTGATTATTTCTGTGACCAGATACAGGGGTGCCTTTCTGCCCCTACGAAGTGTTGGAAAGTGGTACGGGTTTGAGAAAAATTATTTCTGCCACCAGACACAGGGCTGTCTTGTAGCCCCTATGAAATGTTGAAAAGGGTTAGGGATTAGACCAACATTATTTCTGTGACCACTCACAAGGGTGCTTTCCCGCCCCTCGAAGTGTTGGAAAGGGGTAGGAGTTTTATCAACATTATTTCTATGACCAGACACAGGGCTACCCCCCCCCCCCCCCCACGAAGTGTTGAAAAGGGGAAGGGGTTCGACCAACATTATTTCTGTGACCAGACACAGGGGTGCCTTCCCGACCCCTTGAAGTGTTGGAAAGGGGTAGGAGTTTGTTCAACATTATTACCAGACACAGGGCTACCTTCCCGCCCCCACAGAGTGTTGGAAACGGGTAGGGGTTTGACCAACATTATTTCTGTGATCAGACACAGGGGTGCCTTCCCGGGCCCTCGAAGTGTTGCAAAGGGGTAGGGGTTGACCAACATTATTTCTGCGATTAGTTACAGGTCTGCCTTCTCGCCCCCAAGAGATTTTAGAAAGGGATAGCGATTTGACTATCATTATTTCTGTGTCCGGTCACAGGGGCACCATCCAGCCGCCACGAGCAGTTGGAAGGGGTCAATTACTTGAAATCCTTGAATTTCGTTAATTCTCTGAATTCCGTGAATTTGGTGAATTCCATGAATTCCGTGAATTATTTGAATTTTATTCACGTTTCAAAAACCGATAAAAAAAAAGTGTCGGTACCGGCAATTTTTTTTATTGATACCGACATTTTTTTTTCACCGGTACCGACAGTGTGAATTCCACGAATTTTTTTAATTTCGTGAATTCTTTGAATTTCGTGAATTCTTGGAATTCCGTGAATTCCCTGCATTCCGCGAATTCTTTGAATTCCACCAAATCCGTTATTTCCATCAACTCCGTTAATTCCATGAGTTCCATGAATACCTTGAATTCTGTGAATTTCCTGAATTGCGTGAATTCCTTGAATTCCATGAATTGCTTGAGTTACATGAATTACTTAAATTTAAAAGTGTTCGGGGTAATTCAAAAATTTCAAAGTAATTATTTCTACAGAACTCGGGAGAATTCTGCGGAATGCTAAGTATTCAGGAGGATTCGACAGATTTCAAACAACGCACACATTTTAAGTATAAGGTAATCAACTCGTCGAGCAATGTTTTCTAATTTGGTTGCTTAAAAAAAAATGCTTTTTATTTTTCGAATCTCGTTTAAATGTAAAGTTGCAACAAAGAGTCAAAACCTCCTACAAAAATAAACGAAGGGGAAATTATACGATCTGAACTTTTATTCTCATACACCCTCAGCGATGGCACATGGACTGTCGGCTATCTAACGCATTTTTTTGATTGGTTAATCTTTAATTGCCAGTTACTCGGTAATTATGCATTTGGCCAAATTTTTTTATTGATTACAGGGTTGCCACTCTTTCTGGAAACCTGGAAAACCGGGAAAAGTCAGGGAATTTGAAAAGTCTGGAAAAGTCAGGGAATAATGAATAATTTCTGGAAAAATAGAAAGTAATAGCATTATGTGTTAATTGCCTTCTTGATTGTTTGAAAATGCCGTTCACAAATTATAAAATATGCGCCCTCTGACAGCACGTTTGTAAGGCATATATTGGATTTTAGAAAAAGACAGGTTACACTACATGCATGGACTGTTGAAGGAGGGAGGTAGCCGCGTGACGTCATATAATGGCTTCCACTGGCTTCCGCTCCATTTGCTCCAGATTTGGAAATGGGGTAATCTGACGAATGTGAAAGATCTTGCCTTATCAAGTCGAATTTCAGTGCAGTGCTCCCAATCTTGCTCCCCAACCGCACTGCGCATGCGTCGCGTGGAATTTCTGATTGGCTGCATAGCGCGCGCATATTTAAAATGTTTAAAATATGCAAATCATGTGTTTTAAACAAATAATAATTAGAAAATGCATTAAAATACATTTTCCAATGCAAAATAAACTTTCGCAGGCATACATATAATAATAATTTGATTTCACTGCTGAAAACACAAAGAGATCAGTTTTTTTACTGAGAATCCAAAACTGAAAGGGTAGAAAAGTTTCAAAAAAACATATCTAAGTTCTTAACACTTATTTTCTATGGAGAAAAATATGAAATTAATGAATTATGAGAAAAAATTTGTCTTTCTTCGATGTCCGAACGAATAATGTGTTTTCAGCAGTGAAATCAAATAATTATTATATTTATGACTGCGAAAGTATATTTTGCAATAAAACATGTATTTTTATGCATTTTCTAATTATTATTTGTTCAAAGCTATTAATTTGCATATTTTAAACATTTTAAATAAGCGCGCGCTATGCAGCCAATCAGAAATTCGGCGAAATTCAATAAAAATAAATGTGTTTTGATAAATGTTTTATACGTTATTAACCATTTCCTTATGTAGAATGTCCTAATAAGAGTCTGGAAAAATGAATTTTTGGACCTGGAAAACCGGGAAAAGTCAGGGAATTTCAAAGTCAGAAAATAGTGGCAACCCTGGATTAGTTTCTATTGACTTTTTCACAAGGAATCTGAAAATATAAATATGTATTTTGAATACTTGGGCACCCTGTATTGAATCAATTGGTTGTAGTCTTATGAAAAAACGTTCTGGTTTCAAAATATCACGAAATTTTAATAATGAAAAACTTTGGTCTGGATGACGTCTTTCTGAATGAAGTATCCTGCAAGGTTCCTAGAGGTTGAAGAATGAACAAAGATAACCTCCATCACTCGCCTTTTTTTTACAGTATTAAGCATTTATAACTTTTTTTATTTTCCAGCATTTCAGGGGTCGTCACAGAAATTGCTACAGTCTTGCTATTCGAGCTGTTCATAGAGCTTTACAATACGCTACTATTGGACGAAGATTAAAGAAACTGGATCTTCATCGGGTAAGAAAGGAACCAATATTCAGGGCTGGCTAGAGAATGGCACAAGTGTACCGGGGCCCAAGCTCATGAGAGGTCCCATACTTAGGGCTTGTAATTACATTGTTTATTAATTTAGGCCTACGGTTTTCAGGAAAAGGAGGGATGTGCGATTATAAAGGGTCCTAAGATTATCAGTGTACCGGTCCCCAAAATTCTTCTCGCTAGGGCTGCTAATATTTATCGAAGGGGTTGTCTAATTAAAGGACAATAGATGACATGAAAATTACAATTGGATAAGGACTCTGGGTGTCTACTAATCGGGAAACCCGGGAATTAGCCAGGAATTGAAATAAAACCGGGAATACAAATTCCAACCGGGAATCACATTTAAAGTTTTCGGAAATGTGATTTGTTTTATTAATCGTGATAAAAAGACAAATGAATATGAATATTTACTGTTTAAAATCATATACATGGATGGTGAAATTCAAAAGTCGCGCGAAAAATAGGTAAGTAATGTTAATGTATCGAAACGATCGACTCGTAACTCGCCCATCTTATTAAATTCAAAGAAGAGAACTTCACACTTTCCAAAAATAATAGAGTGGAATGTGCGCGTCCTCGTAGTGCCGGTTTTTGGCTTTGTATTCTTCAATAAATATATTATGTTTGTTTCATAATTATGTGTTCATTCTGTTTCTACTAACGTGACTGTTGAACATGATTCAACATTCTATTTAATACAAACCTAAGTTTGTCTGAGGCTTGTTGATAAAAGATTTTATGCAAAATCGGACGGTTTTTGTATCTTTCTCTTCGTGTTTGTGAGACGCGAAGTTCTTGTTTGTCGGAGGGGGTATTTTGCCGGCCACGACCGTGAGTGTGCGCATGTGCTTTTGGTCCAAGCGGCGACACTCTGTCTCTCTCTTCTGACGCATTCGCGGTACACTTCGCAGCAACACTTGAGTAAGATTGCACGAAAGCATGAAAGTTTTTGGAGTGCGCTCCACCTCACTTGTAAGAAGCTGAAAATGAGTTAAAAGAAAATTTAATTATTCTATTTTTGGTTAAAAATTTATTTTTGTTGGATGAAAATTCAACTATTTGGTTGAAATTGATATTTTTCATTTAAAAATTAAAACACCGGCTTCGAACGTCAGAGCCGTGGATTGCTGAGTCGTAAAACAATATACTATTCAACCAAACTGATGAATTTTCCACAAAAATGATGAATCTTCAACTGGAATAGTTGAATTTCATACAAAAAAGATTAATTCTCAACCATAAAGGTTAATTTTCTACAAAAAAGGACGAATTTTCTACAAGGTATATAAATTTTTAAACAAATAGTTTCATTTTTAAATAAGAGATATCAATTTTCAACCAGATAGTTAAATAGTTGAATTTTTAGTTAAAAAAATTAATTTTCAACAAAACAGTTACATTTTCAACCAGAGATCAATTTTCAATTAAAATGATGAATCTTCAACCAACAAAAATTAATTTTCAACAAGAGCTTTACTTTTAACCAAGTAGATGAATTTTTAACTAAAAAAAGCTTATTTCACAACGAACAATGTAACAAAATTTTCTATTATAATTCAGAAAAATTTCTTCTTTGAAATAATACTTCTACTCTAAAAACTACTTGAAGTTTCTTTTTCTAAAATTTGAAAGAGGGAAAGTGAAGAGGTAAGTGATAATGATGATGGAGTTCATGCAGTGCACACCACCTCACTTGGAAGAAGCAGCTGAAAATGATTGTTTTTCTAATTTTTCCTTGGGGGGGGGGGGGTCTCCGCCCCTCGGCCCCGCCAGGGCTCCGCCCCGACCCCATTACAGCTTCACTCTCGACACTCACTCTTATCGGAAAAGCATTTCGTTTTTGCATAAAATATCGTGTGTCACTCCTCAGCAAACCTTTGACGACCTAACCCTCTGTTTGCAGTACTCGGCTATGCGCACGCAAACATCGGCCTCGGACGTCAAAGCCGTGGTATACTCCCGGCCGATGAAACAGCACTGAAACGGCTCTGGCGAACGGCACTGGGCCGCCAGTGCCGTTTCAGGGACTGTTTGTGCTGATTTCAGCACTTGAACGGCACTCAGGGTGATGCGACGGTCATATAATGGTTCTGTTGTATTCGTCACGTACCGGACAGGCAGAGTGGTTTACAGTAGTTGGCCGCTGCGAACCCGAATCCCTTTTAAAAATGTTCTTCAAATTATTAACACTTTTTTAATTTAAGAATTTTCTCATGATATATATTATATACTTACAAATCATATACTAATATGCTATTCTGAAGTTGAATTCGAAAATGTTGTCTGTTTTGGCGTATCTCATTTCATTTACGAGATACATTATATTCATTCCAATTTTAAACTTTTCAAACAAAAAGTTAGATATCTGAAATTATCTGAACTTGTAGATTCTGAATTTCTAACTTTCGCAGAGGTAATTACAAAATTTTACAAATTTTACTTTTTAATTTTTAATCCCTTTCAGCTGGTCTACTTGGTAGCCTATTCGCAGGTATAAAGTGAACTTCTGCAGGGATTTAAAACTGAAATCTGTGTAGCTTCAAACGAGCAGCACAGAAGCGGCACTGGGCAGTGCTGTTTGAGTGCCGTTTCAGTGCTGTTTAATCGGCAGGGCTGTGTCGTAACTCAATATACTATTCTTATGGAGGTTCAATGAATAAAAAATTCAGAATAATTTCCAAATTCTTAAAGCTATTTTTAGATGTTTGGAGGTTGATTTTGAAAATTAACAGTGAAAGATTTCGAATCATACATAATCGATTTAAAGTTTGAGGTAAGGTTCGTGAAAGCTTGGGGTAAAAATAACCATATGTTGATCAAACTATTTTATATTGTCGTGATAGAAGTTATAAAAACAAACATAAAATTGTGAGGTTATGAGTGTCAATTCTCATTGATGGTTTGTCATGATTGTCATGTATATCCTCGCATTAAAATAGGAATCGTAATAAATATGATAAAAAAAAGTATTCAGAAATTGTATCTAAAATTTCTAAAATTTTATAACAATTAAAAAGAATGTTTAAGGTCTAAACAAATTGCATTATCTAAGAGATATAATAATTATCAATTGGTATAAAATTCTACTTTGTTGAGCAAGACCTTTTTAATTTAAATCCTTTCATAATTCTCGAATTTTTTTATTTCTTATGACCTACTTTATTATGTTAATCGCTTAAGATTTTTTGTGAAAATTATACTTTAGGTTCCAGTAAAAATAATTACAATTAGAAGATAATGGCTTCAAGCGTTTTGACACATGATTGGTGGCCCTTTTCAGTTATTTATTTCGAAGTTTTTTTTAGACATTCGGGAAATAAGATAATTTTGATGTCTTAATTATCTGCATAGAGTTAGTTAACATCACCGTTGTTATTGTTATAAATATCCTTGGTTAATTATAGAATTTATTTATTTTAATACTAAGCGAATTTTACCTCAAGTATGTTATAAACACATTTAATTATAATTGAATTTTCATAATAAAAAATTTAAGGTAGTTTTTTGTAATCAATTTGTAATAATTAATCGCTTATAACAAAGAAATTCAAAATTATACCTAAGGACCGAATCGATTTCATATCAGGCAGGTTCTACACTTGAAGTCGCAGAATCTCTCGGGGACAAAATATGTTGTTTTTTAGAGGAAATTAGGCGATACGTATTTTTGCGACTTGACATTCATTTTGTAACTTGAATTGTTTAAGCAAAAAATTTCAAAATTGGAATTTATGACAAATAATTTTCTGATAAAAATTGTTCAGCCCACGTAAAACTAACGTGGAGTTTTCCTCATATAAACTTATATATATTTTTTAAAATTGAACAAAAACGGTGGGTATTTCCATAAGCCAGGAATGAAGACAATTCTTTGTTTATGAAAATTGATTTTTTTCTCGGAAATGGTACAAGATATCATAAATTCGTAAGAGAACTTTTTGTAGAGCTTCTTTAAATGTGTAAATTATGTTCTTAACATTTTTTTGAATCTGTTGTTGTTTTAAAGAAAAATGCGAAAATTGGATTTTATGAAAAAAAATTCTTATGCTTGCACGCGGGGCTCTACAAGGATGAACGAACCCTTTCCCTAGCTGCTCGTGGGAACAACAATGATAACACCAAACATAGTTGTAGTGAGTTCGGTTCAAAACAATCGAACGCGCAGGGCTCCAACAATGGGTCGGACAACAATTCCGACTACCCTAGAGTTGGGGGAGCCGATCAAGACGGAGTCAATGCGATGGACCGGCGGAATCTCAATACTGTTGGGTGGACGGATCATAAGACCAAAAGACGAATACATCAACTTAGCACAAAGATAGGCTGGGCAAGACAGTACCCGTCCCGCATTCAGTGTGTAATTGACTACATAACATATGGCAGGACTTTCATTGCCAAGGTTCGAAAGTTCGCGCGCGAACTGCGGATCCGTCATCACACAATCAACAAGTCAAAGCTACTGACTATCAGGCAGCATATTGTTGACAGAATACAAGTACTATCTAACGCTAAGAGAAGTCTAGAAAGGAGGGAGAGGTGGGTCAGAGAAAACCAATAGTTTTTGTCTGACTTATCTCGACTCTTCCAAGACCCTCCAGTTACTGTCGACCATCCGCCCAAACCAGAGGAGGTCGAAGCATTTTGGAGAGAAGTCTACGAGGTCCAACATCCACTTCAAGAAGACTCAAAGAACATAAATAGCTTCAGGGAGCTGTGCAATGCCCTCATAACAGCTGAGGAGGAATGCCCACCTATCACTACCGAGAAGGTGAAAAACGTATCAAGAGGCATGAAGAACTATTCCGCTCCTGGTCCAGATGGTATCACGACCTTCTGGTGGAAAAAGTTTCCCTCAACCCGCCAGCATCTGGCCCGAATTTTCACCTTATATCTAAAGTTGTCAGAGCCTATTCCGGAGTGGTTGGTGGAAGGGCGCACAGTGCTCCTGGTGAAGACGAGCAACTTGGCTGACTCTAAGAATTACAGGCCAATAACTTGTCTGAACACACTGTATAAGATCTTTACAGCTATCCTAAATGATAGGATTGTTCGGACAATTGGACATGTGTGGCGAGAGATGTATGAACATCGCGGCTCAAAGAAAGGCGTAGCAGGATGTCGGGAGAACCTGCTCATCGATAGATGTGTTTGTAAAAACGCCGCATCCTATCAGCGATTCCTATCGATGGCCTGGATTGATTACCGGAAAGCTTTCGATTCAAGCTCCCATAGACTTATCATCTGTCTGTTAGAAAGCTTAAGGGTTCATCCACACATCGTGAAGTGCATAGAGAGATTAATGCCGCTTTGGAAAACCAGATTTACTATCTCATCTGGAAAACATCGTGTGATCACTAACAGTGTCACCTTTCAGAGAGGTGTGTTTCAGGGCGACACCATGAGCCCTCTCCTCTTTTGCCTCACATTATTGTCACTATCTCTCGCACTTCGCCATTCCGAAGGGTACCTCTGTGGAAAACCTGGAAACCGAAAATATAAGGTCACACATGTATTTTACATGGATGATCTTAAGATCAATGCTAGAAATCAAGAGAAACTACATCCAGTTCTAGACATCAAGAGATTGAAATGGATTCCGGGTTAGAGAAATATGCCAAGGTTAATTTGAAGAAAGGAGAGCTTAATGGCATCTGAGAAGATCCTGAGCTCGTTGACAGAAGCGATAAATGACACCTTGGCGTTGGAGAGACCTATACATACCTGGGCATGCTACAGAGCCGCATTCAGGACGTGACATCTATAAAGGATACTCTCCGATGCAGATACAAACGTCTCATCCGACGGATATGGTATTCCGAACTGCCTGCGAGGAACACAGTATCTGCGACGAACAAAGGACGAGCTCAGATCCCTCGATATCGGGTCGCGAAAGGCTATGCACATGAAAAAAAGCATGCACCTTAAGTCTTCTGTTCCGCGACTTTACACCTCACGTCGCACACTGGTCCAGAAATGGATTTTCGCGGTCAAATTCGTCCAGAAGTCGTACTTTTTAACCGATTTTAAGGTTTTTTTTTCGTAAATACTCGGCATTAAATTCGGAACAAACGTAAGGAAAGCAATTTTTATTTCTTTGTTTAAACAAATTGCTGTGTTAATAAATATTGAGTAAAAAATAGGAAATTTCAAATTATTATTTTTTATTGAAGTGCAAACAACGAAACTATACTCTAAATCGTCGAAAATGCATGCATAAATATTCACCGAATCTCAATAATTTGTTTAATAAACAAAAAATTTGTTGTAAACAAATTTTTTAAACAAATATCTGGTATTTTGTTTATAACAATTGTAAATATTCATTTTTACTACTTTTTTATTATATAGTTCTCTGTGTTAATTTCTTTTGTTTTCAATGACAAAAAAATATTTGCGCTGATAAAAAAGGTCAAACCCTATATTTGTTTATGAAATTCGATTACAACAAATGTTTTGTTTATCAAACAAATTATTTACATTCGGTGAATATTTATGCATGCATTTTCGACGATTTAGAGTATAGTTTCGGCGTTTGCACTTCAATAAAAAATAATAATTGGAAATTTCCTATTTTTTCCTCAATATTTATTATCACAGGAATTTGTTTAAACAAACAAATAAAAATCGCTTTCCTTACGTTTGTTCCGAATTTAATGCTGAGTATTTAAAAAAAAACTTAAAATCGGGTAAAAAGTACGACCTCTGGACGAGTTTGACCGCGAAAATCCATTTCTGGACCACTGTGCGCCGCCAACGTGGTCGCGGAATACTGAATCTTGAATGTTAGTACTTGGATGGGTGACCATTCGGGAATACTTCTGCGTGTTGTTGGCTCGTCGTGGGTGTGGTGAGCCCACATTTGTAGTTATTTACTACAAGAAACTATCCACCTAGAAACACTACCCGAATCGGGTAGTGTCACGCCTACCTCGAAAGGCTTGATGGTATACATGTCGAGGACTTAGCTTCCAGCGAGTGATGATGTAATTGATTCTTGAATTCCACAGAATTCTTCAAAATGCCCTGTAACATTTTTGAATATTCAAAATCTTTTTGAATTTCATCGAATGATTTTAATGTAAATTTCTAAATCCAATTCCGTGTAGTATTTCGAGTAACGTAGAAATGAAAAAAGCCCTGCTAATGTAGAAACTTTCTAAATTTTTAAACAAATGTCTATCGAATTCGAAGTCATGAAACCTAATTTTATTTCTGGAAATAAAGAAATACCTTCGCTCGACTTTTATAAAGTTCTAGTTTTTCGACTGAAGAACTCAAACAAGGGATTTTATTTTTTAAGGCAGATGATTGTTTGCCATAAAAACGCGACCAAAACAGTCTGAAGCCTCAGTTAAAAAACTGTCCGAAAATCTTTGGAACCTTCTTTTCTCGACATACCCAGCAATTTCTTCAAAAGCTCATGAAATTCCTCCGTCAAAACCAGACACTTAGTTGGATTCTTCAGGTGAAAAATTACCTAACAAGCTTGCGAAAGCGATGTCATAAAACTTGAAATATTTTTAATGTTGCTTACCTATTATCATAGCAAATTTTAAAATAAATAAATAGAATTAAAAATAAAAAGAATCTAACATTCTTCAACCTTACTAGACTTTCTTACCTGAAAATGTATTAGCAAGTCTGAAATAAAAAAACACTTATTCTACCCGAAGAAGTCGTTCTTTTCCATTCCTTGCAGAATTTCAGTTACTTGTATTTTGACGAAATTAACAATGACTATAATATTTCAGAATGGAATGAACTTACTTTCGTGATAAATTATTTAGAAGCCTGAATAAGTAGTCTATTTGCTCCAAGTGTTATGATGATTTTAATTTACATAACGATTAAATAAAAATTTTATTGAAATTTAAGTCCGCAGAATTTGAAAGAAGATATTCGATTTATGCATTGCATTGTAATAATTTAGTTTATATTTAGTTTAAATTTAGTATTTAAATCGGGAGATTCCCTAAACAAGTGGCAGTGATATGTTTAACGAACTTCGCGTTGTTTCGAACCTTTTGTCTCTGGTCTCACTGTTACGACTTTTTTTAATAACGTGAAGTAAGACATCAACACATCGTTCGCGCAAGATGCTTATGAACGCGCGAGAATAACAACCTCCTATTGGCTCGCTGCAATTATCAATAGTTTAGAAACTATTGAGGTACAACATTTTGCCATTGTGATTTGTTCTTCAGTTTTTTACAAGGAATCTGGATACACAAGGTGTATATATATATATATATATATATACAGGGTGTCCACGCCAGGGCTTACCAAAAAGTATGCAATCCGCTGTACACGGCCATAAGAATAGCAT
>CAKNXH010060751.1:246101-291725 GCA_932178445.1 Andricus quercusramuli | reverse complement strand
GTGTGTGTGTGTGTGTGTGTGTGTGTGTGTGTGTGTGTGTGTGTGTGATATAAATGGTGGTTACGATGGTTAAACGGTGGTGGCTGGGTCCAAAACTTGGAAAAAACGTGATCTAGTGGGTACTTTAAATTTATATGTGAACTGCTGTTCACTGGGCCCGACCCACTAAATTTCCTCATGTCCTTTTGAACATATTCAATTCTACATCAAATTACAAATTCCTTACATAACACAAATAACGTGATGTAAGGTACATGCCCTGGCGAACCGAACGCAGTTAACTGCTACTGAACGACGATGCGTTTGAAGTTGCCTTCAGCCCAAGTTATCGATAAGTATTATATTTTTTTAAACTTTTTAATGTTGCAAGAAAAACTATTGCGATTACTCCATAACCTTTAAGCGCAAAATGTCACGTAGAATCCAAATCTCAACAAGTGAAATGTTCATCTTTCTTTTTCAATGAGTCTTTCTTGCATGATACGGAGAGGATACGATGTGGATACTATAAGGATACGCTGTAGCGTATCCGTTCCGTTTGCTCGGTCCGCCAGGGTGAATACCAATTTACAATTATAAATTACTATTTGGTATTAATTTGTAGAAAATCCCTTTTATATATCAGCAAAAATTGTATACATGAGAACTCGACCTGTTTACATAGCTTCAGCGAACAATTATAGAAATTTACCTATGATTCATTTTAAGATGTAAAGTACAGAGACAAAGAAAATTAGGATCAAATATCAGGTTCCCGATAAACAGTGACACAAATATATCAAGGAACTTATTGGGCCCATCGAAATGCACATATGCCGTGACTAATAAACACCTTTATACTATATTTGTAAGGAGGTTTGTAGTCCCTCGTCGGCCTTACTAGCTTGGCATACTGTTATGTTACCCAGTTCTGGAAATGTTCAGTTCTACTTTGAATGTGTTGTTGTCAGCTACTAGCTTGGCTTGTGCACGCACGACTAGCCTCCTAGATCCGAGAGCGTCTAGTCTAGTCACGACGCTTATCGTATCAGCTTACGTTATCGATAAAAATAATAGGGAGATTTTGCATAGCGTTCCGTAGGTTACGGTAAACGTTAAAGTCACGTGATGACGTTTCTGCTCATGCTCTGCGAGTTTAGCGTTACCGTTTTCCACTATCCGACGTTCGTTAGCGTATCATTTAGCGTTTACCGTATCCTACGCGACGCATTGCAAAATCTCCCTATTCATACTGAAAAGTTACTGCGATCGTACAGAATTCGGCTGGGGCTCATTTTTGTTTTTTGAAAAATTTATTTAATTTCAAAAAATTTCAATGAATTGATCCTGTGCTCTTTTCTTCAATTTTTTCAAAATTTAGATAGCTTATAAGCAAATTGAAAAAAAGTTTACAATTTCAACTGCAAGTTGTTTTTTATTATAATTATGAATAATGGAAAATTATGAATATTTAGAAATTCATTTTTTTTGTTTCAGTTTTATTTTCGGCGACTATGACTTCTTTCAGATTTGAACTATTTTTGAAATCTTAAGGAATTGAAAACATGATTTCATCCTGGGCTAATTATTTTCGAAGAAAAAATTACAATTGTAATTAATGTTTTGTCTCATTCCTTAATGTTTCTTTTGAAAATTATATAGCCTCAGTTTTTGTTCTTAATATTTTTTTTATTATTATAATAAACAATACAAATTATGACCCCTTGAACATTTATTTCATCTCATTTTTATTCACGTTTTCAAAGTCAATTACATCCTTCTAATTTTAACTAACAACACAAAATTATGAAAGTTTAGAATTTTATTTTATTTGAGTTTTAGTTACATTTTCAAAGAGTATTACGTCCATCTAATTGTAACTACTAATAGATAAACGTTTATTTTTCAGCCTGCTGGCCTTAAAAAATTGACTTGCTCACACTTCCATTTTTCTACAGAATTTTCTTAAAACTAACCCTTGAAAACTAACATCCATCCACTCCTTATCTCTAAGACCGCACTCTCTTATCGCCTTGCCTTCCTCGCTTCGCCTCGCCTCGACCGCATGTCCCTACTTTCTCGCATTGCCTCGCTTGCCAACCTTTATTTTCGCGGCTGATACCTACTACTTATCTACTATTTACAATATTTACAGCTTACTTATATCTACTTCCTCTCCTATTTACAATCTTTCCTCCTCCATTCCTCTTCCTCCTTCCTTCCCTTCTTCTCCATCTTACCCAACACTCCCTTCACCCATGCTACTGCCCTTTTTTCCACATTTCCATGCATCAATACTTCCATGCTTCTCCCATTCCTTTCCACCTCTACGAACTCCTCCAACCAGTGCTCCACACAGTTCACACATCCTCTTCTCCCGGGTGAGCGAGAACCTATTACTCTTCTACCGAGA
The DNA here is from genome assembly GCA_932178445.1 of Andricus quercusramuli. Lineage (NCBI taxonomy): Eukaryota > Metazoa > Arthropoda > Insecta > Hymenoptera > Cynipidae > Andricus > Andricus quercusramuli. Next base: position 289,333 of record CAKNXH010060751.1, on the reverse strand, counting down.
GAGACAGAACCTATTAAAACCCTCCATGCACCCCCCACCTCATCCTCGCTATAAGTTCTGACTTCCATTCTCTCCTTTCTCACATAAATATTACGCTCTTGCCCTTGGCATAATCCACACATAGTTCCTATAAAACCTCTTATTCTCCCTTCCCCTCCTGTCTTCTCTCTCTCCATGCCGTTTTTCTTAACCGACTCATATACCTTCCTCCCTTCCTCGTGCATGCTTCACACTTCATCCATTTGCAGTCCATTCGTTCTAAAGTACCTTTCTCTCTCAACCTCCATCTTGCCACCCCCTCTCCTGTTCTCCTTCTCCCACCAACACTCACTAACCAGCCTACTTTCTCCCTCTTCCAAAAACTTCTCCTCATATTTACACGCCCGGCTCCCCGCTAGAATCCCTACACTCATTCTCCATGTCCCCCTCCTGACAATATAATTAGGCGTGTTCCTTGCCAACTCCAGGGTCCACTTTACATACCTCTCCTGCGTTCTATTGACCTCTTCACTTTCCTTCCACCCCCACACCTCTACTCCATACAATAGCACACTCATCACTAGTGAGTCAAGCAATTTCATTCTCCTTCCAAAATCATCTGCGAATAACTTTTCTCCAACCCCCACACCAGCCTCATCATCACATTTGCCCTCCTCACTCTCTCTTTTATGTGACCATCCACTCCCCCATTCCTCCGAAACACGAAGCCCAGGTACACAAACTCTTTCACTTCCTGCACTACCTTTCTCTTCCACTTTCACTCCCCTTCCTTATCCCTTCCCCCTCCTTTTATGAACACCATAACCTTGGACTTTTCTACATTCAGCTCTAACCCCTTCTTATCCAGGTATCTTCTCAACCTCTTTATAATCTCCTTTAAGGCCTCCTCGCTACTTGCCAGCAACACTATGTCATCGGCATACGCTAGTGACAAAATTCTAACCCCTCCTATCCTGACTCGTCCTACCACCCCGGTCTCCAGCTTACTTTCCATATCCGCAATGAAAATCGCAAAAAGCGTTTGGCTAAGTGGACACCCTTGCTTTAAACCCCTATCCATCCAGAATCCCTCGGAAATCCCCTCCCCTCCTCATTTCCTTGTCTTTAGTCTCTTCATATATCTCCCTTACCCTCTCGATCAGGCCTCTCCACTCCCCTATCCTCCATCGCCTCCCACAACCTCCCCCTATTCACCGAAGGAAACGCGCCTTTGAGATCCACAGAAAACGCTTACAGTCTGGTCCCCTTCTTCGCTAATTCTTCATCCACCACGTGCTGCAGAACGTAGATATTGCCGATAGTACTCCTACCCGCCCTAAATCCCGCCTGCGTCTCCGGCAATATTCCTTTCTCCTCGACTTCCTTCCGCAGTCTCTCTGTTACCACCATCGCGTATACCTTATACGCCGCATTCATTAGCGTAATCCCTCTATAATTTTCTTGTCTATCCCTATTTCCTTTCTTATACAATGACACTATTACCCCTTCTCTCCACCCTCCTGGGAATCCCTCGCCCCTCCATACTTTCTTCACTATCTCCTTCAGCTTCTCCCTAACCTCTCGTGTACTAAACAGCCATGCTTCGTTCTCTACCCCATCCAGCCCTGCTGCTTTTGACATTCTCAACTTCCTTATCTGCTTCTCTTTCTCGTCGTCATTCAACTCCTCCATCTCTGCCTTTCGAAGCTCTCCCCTTCCCTGTAAAGACCCTCTTCTCTTTTCTCTCCATTCTCAACTCCATTGCCCTTAACCTTTACCTATCCGCCCTCTCCTCCTTTTCACTGCTACGGTCTCCCACTTTCTCTTCTATCATATTTTCTACCCTCTCCCAGATACCTTTAATCTCGCTCCCCCCACCTCCGTCTCCTACTTCCATTTTCGTCCTGCCCTCCATCTGCTTTATTTTTACTTCTTTTTCTTTCATTTCCCTCTCTAAGCCTTCTACTCTCTCCCTCAGCTCTTTCACCTCCTTCCATCTGCTCCTTAGTCCCCCTTACGTCCTCCCACAGCCCCCTGGTGTTGCCTGTCAGCATCCCGAGAGCCTACTTTTCCGAGTTTCCCTCCATTTGGGAGGGTGGGTGTCCTATGTGTTCTCCCGCTTTTTTTTTATCGGACTCTCTACTTCGCTTTTGTCCGGACTCTCTCGGCTGTCTCTCTTCCTCTTCAAGAGATCCTCTCCATCACTTGCGCACGACGCTCTCTCCCTTACCTTCTCGCTTCCTTCGTTCACACCGTCCCGCTTTCTCCCTCTCCCCGACGCCTAACTAGACACCGAACCACGCGCTGTTGGGCGTCGTGGCACGTGGAAAATTTCCTCCCCGTCAATCTCGCTACCAGCACTGCCAGAACTCTCGTTGCCCACCTTCCGCTCTGCCGCCGGTAACTGGAGTCTTTCCATGCAGTACCCTCCGCAACCAAAAAATGTCTCTGAAGACGTCTATCGCCGCCAAATTTTCCCTTTTTTACTTTCTTTTTTTTCAATTCTTTTCGAGAACCACCCTTGACCCTCGAAGGCCCAAGAATCCTGGCCAAAAACTCCCCCGATTCCTTGCTAACCTAACCTCACTTTCTCAATCTACCTAAATCGCACCTCACACCTACGCTCAAAATTACTTTTTATCTCCCCAATTCACCCCACACAACCTCACTCACCTCCTCGGCTTCCACCCTCACACTCCACTCACATCTTCCACACAAATTCCGTAAAATCCTCTCACCACCTGTCACTAAACACGTTAAAATTAGAATTATTTTTATGAATTTATAGAAGTTTAGCGAATTAAAAAAAATGTGTTCATCTTTGGCTCATATATCTTTGAAGAAAACGGAGTCAACTAAGAATATCTTTTCGATGACTTTCTTCTATGATGCTCGGTAAATTCCCAAGAATTATTAATTATTTGAACAATTTTCATAAACAAATTCAGAGTTTGCATATTCTTAATTTTTCAATGGCTCTTTCCTGCGATATTTTGCAAGTTAAATAATTATTAATTATTTAAACAATTTTCATGAACAAATTCAGAGCTTGGCTATTTTTAAATAACTAAGAATATCCTCCCGATGACTTTTTTGTATGTTGCTTTGCAAATTTCCAAGAATTATTAATTATTTCGATGAATTAAGTGTTTGGCCATTTTCAACAAATGGGCTCAATTTGTTTACGGAATTAACAAGAATGTATTTCCAATAACTCGTCTCTACTGCATGGAATGTATTCTTTAAGGTGCCCAGAATAAAAGTTCTTATGTACACTAGGTCCCAAAAGTCCCTAGGTTTCGAGTTACAGGCACTCGAAGACGATCTTTATATTATATGATTTTCAACTTTCTGAGCGCTATACTGACTTAATATCACGACTTCAGACTCGGTGATCAGAACAATAGTTCTAGAAAAAGAAGTTCTAGTTCTAGAACTTTTATTCTGGACACCTTGAAGAATACAATCCAGGCAGCTTAACCTCAAATGATTGAATGTTTTTTCTTGGTATTTTGTGCTGGGTTCTTCACAATAATTATTAATTATTCAAACAATTTTTATAAACATATTCAGAGTTTGGCTACTTTTGAAGGAATGGGCACAATTTGTTTACGGAGTCGACTAACAATGTCTTTCCCGTTACTCTTTTCTATGTAGGTTTGTAATTTTACAAGAATTATTAATCATTTAAACAATTTCCATAAGAAAATTCCGAGTTTTGCTATTTTTCAATGAATAGGCTCAATTTTTTTTAAATTGACTAATAATGTTACTTCCTCAAAATTTTAAAATTTTTGTCGTAACACCGAAGGGTAAACGTATCACAGTAGGTAACTACTTATATGATTGGCCGCAACTACTTAACTATACACGACCAGTGGTAAATGAGCGCTGGTCGATAAGGAAGTGTGCACGAGCTAATTAGCGATGTAATACCATGAGCAGACCGACCTACCTAACCATCGGTATTATAGAGACGCTTAGGTAATTAAATTAACATACTACATATTATACCCTCCTAGTAAAGGATAATTGAATTATGTACCATCATAGTATACAAACTAATTATAATCGAATAATTACACAAATAAATAATGTAACGAAATAGTTGCAAATACATATTGCATGTGTTTACACCTATTATTTAGAATTGGTACGTGCCTTTCGTAACTTTATTGAATCGAACGTGCCTTTCGTACCTTCGGCGAATTGTACGTACCATTTGTAACTTTCGGGACTGAAAGGTAGCGTAAGTTTTCATATTTTAATTTACTGTAATTCCTTTTTCTATTTTCATATTCTAATAAACATTCGTTATTTCAATTACTGCTATGTATTTTGAATTTACACAATCCCCTTGGATTGATGAAGTGCAAACGATCCCACAATAATATAAATTGTCAGGCTTTACCAACCTGACATAATCAGCTCATTTAACCTCCCTTACCTACCCTATTACCATCCTACTCTCGAATCTGCTCAGGACGTAATAGCTGATTTGGTGGCAGCGGCGGGATTGCTGCTTTTCGTTTCAATTCAGTGCTTTTATTAAAAATTCGAAATTTAGGGTAGTATTAAGATAGAAATTTTGTTTAAGCGTTGGTATACTTCGCGTGCTCGCAAGCCCTACCATCGATAACAAACCTACGAAATACCCTGAATTAACCTTGCATGTACTCTTTGTAGCAAGATTGTGCAAGTGAAGGGTTTGAAACATCAAAAATTGCAAGTTGTTAATCAACGTTCGGCGAATTAATAAGGAATTTTAAACATGTGTTAAAATTACAAAAATTTGATCTTTTGTACGATCTTAAAATCGCAGATTCCTTAAAAAATCATAATGGTGTTGAAATCCAATCTGAAAAGGGAACAAAAGGGAAACAATTAAGGAATATTCATAATTTCATCTCATTTTCTGCGTTTTTTTTACTAAACGCGATTTAGATCATACAATTCATTGAATTGTTATCATTACGGTATCCATTTTTTGACAGCCTGAGCTGCAGATACAGAGCCTTTCATAATACACGTATTCTTTTGCTCGCTTCTTTTCAAAGCACAACTGTCCGATCTTTAGTGCCTTTTCCACTTAACCATGGAGACAACTCCTTATTAATGATGGATGCGCATTTGCGGTTAGACACTTTGCTTGCAATATAACGAATCCTACTCGTCTGATAAACACAATTATCACTTCAGCTGAGTTTTCACTTTTATACAAATAACGCACTTTTAGGAATTGCAATAGGAGCATTCTGTGGTAGTTGTCAAAATTTTATCGTTGAATTCTTGTTTTATTTTCAGGAATTCTATATATTGACTTGATTATTGGACGTTAAATGGGATTTTGAATTTGATTTTAGTCTTATTTAAAATTCTTGAATTTCAATAGACTCATTTTCATAAGATATTCGAATCTTAACAATTGTTAAAAGTGAATATCTGACAATCATCCAAAAATAATAAACAAGTAAATTTTCAAATGAATTAAAATTACCATTGCTCGAAATTGCCTTTTTACAACCCATTCGTGAATACTCATTTAATTCAGGTCGTAAACCACCATCCCTTATCGAGATCAATCACTTTAAAATGTTGATAACTCACCTTCTCTCTCAAACAAATACAACATAATGTATACGTAGCCCTAATTACAATTCAAACGATGTAATGAATTTAAATCAACACATCACCGTTTTACAAACTAAAAACTAACTTCGGATAATCGTTTTGTGTTATCTAACAAAAGATTTGATATTCACGCAGTCTCATTTTGGACATATGTTATCAAATCAATGCAATAGAGTTCATCTTTGTTAATTTCTTCACTGACGTGGATACGTGAAATTGATTTAATTCCATGCGCAGTAGCAGCATTATAATTCTATAGAATAATCGTGGAGTTGTCATTTTGTTGCGTTCGATAAACACAATTCTCATTTCATCTTGTAAAACAAAAATTATTTTCTGGGTTACTATCGGTCTTTCAGAACCAGGAACAGAAGACTTAAGGTGCATGCTTTGTTCATGTGCATAACCTTTCGGGACCCCGCAAGCATGTTAGTTGCAGATATTTAGTTCCTCGCCGACAGTTCGGAAGACCATATCCGTCGGATGAGACGTTCATATCTGCATCTCATAGTATCCTTCATAGATGTAACGTCCTAAATGCGGCTCTGTGGCACCCAGGTATGTATAGGTCTCTCCAGCGTAAAGGTGTCGTATAGCGCTTCTGCCAATGAGCTCAGGATCTTCGGGGATGCCATTAAATTTTCCTTTCTTCAACTTAACCTTGGCACATTTCTCAAACCCGAACTCCATTCCAATCTTTTGAGTGTACTCTTTGACAACTTTCAGAGCTAGATGTAGTTTCTCTTGATTTCTAGCATAGATCTTAAGATCATCCATGTAAAATACATAAGTGACCTTATGCATTCGGTTTCCAGGTTTGCTGCAGAGGTACCCTTCGGAATGGCGAAGTGCGAGAGATAGTGACAATAATGTGAGGCAAAAGAGGAGAGGGCTCATGGTGTCGCCCTGAAACACACCTCTCTGAAAGGTGACACTGTTAGTGATCACACGATATTTTCCAGATGAGAGAGTAAATCTGGTTTTCCAAAGCGGCATTAATCTCTCTATGCACCTTACGATGTGTGGATGAACCTTTAAGCTTTCCAACAGACAGATGATAAGTCTATGGGAGGTTGAATCAAAAGCTTTTCGGTAACTGAAGGGTCTTGGAAGAGTTTACATGGGTCAGATAAATACTGTAGATTTTCTCTGACCCACCTCTCTTTCCGCTCTAGACTTCTCCTTAAGTTAAATTGTACTCATCTTCTGTCAACAGTATGCTGTCTGATGTTCAGTAGCTTTGACTTGTTGATTGTGTGATGGCAGATCCACAGTTCGCGCGCGAACTGTCGAACTTTGGCAGTGAAAGTCCTGCCAGATGTTATGTAGTCAATCACACACTGAATTAGGAACGCGTACTGTCTTTCCCAGCCTATCTTTGTGCAGAGTAAAGTATTCGTCTTTTGGTTTTATGATCAACCGTAGGTTCTGTTTTACGGTTTGCATCTGCCAAAGCTCTCGCTGCATTGTACACACTATAATTGATAGTCCAGAGGTCGGATTCTTCGGAAAAATCTCCACGAAGCTCGTCATCCAGTTCAGTCAGATCTTTGGGCTTGGGAGAAACCTGAATGTTGATGTTGATGTTTCTCCGGGTCCTGAAGCATCGTTCTTCTTCTATTGGATGCCTGTTCGAGGTTGGTCTCAGTGTCGCCTCTCTTTCTCTGTTGCCGGCTTGTTCTGGCTGCGGTTGAGTAGGTGCTTCGCTTATATAACCCCTTTTCCTGAGGTTCTCCGCACGGTCTTGCAGACGTTTCTGCGAAAAATCCGAGAGCTGTGGGTGTTTTTCGCACCATAGAGTATGCAGTCGCGCCATGTAATTTTTTCGTTCAGGGGCCATACTGGCATCATAGGGTATCTAGGGTAGTCGGCATTGTTGTCCGACCCATTGTCGGGAGCCCTGCGCGTTCTATTGTTTTGAACCGCACTTACTACAACTATGTTTGGTGTTGTCATTGTTGTTCCCAGGAGCAGCTAGGGAAAAGGGTTCGTCCATCCTTGTAGAGTCCCGCATTCAAGGATGAGGCTGTATACTCTAAAAGGTCGCTCGGTATCCCAGAGTCGCTGTTCGAGACACCTCACCCAGGTGATATTCAGCTTTCAGCACGGTTGTTACGCCTCCGCTTAGGGGCTATTCCTTCCGGACCATCCCTGGAAAATTGTCCGCGACTGCTTATTAATTATTATAACCATATTCAGCAGAAACCCTTGGCACAGGGACCCTCTATCCGCAACCCGACGACGCCTTCGGTGGCTTTCTCATAGGCAAATTGTTTTAAAAGTAAAGTTGGCGATTTCATCTATGGTTCCATCCCGAAGAGCAATAATTCAAAGAGATAAATTGTCATCCTCCGTTGAAATAAACCATTCTAATGTTTTATTTATCCAAAAACGCTAACATCAAAAATTGGCGTCATCCAAGTCCCAATTTTGGATAAAATTGTTGATTTCAACATTATGACAATAGAATTTCCTTATAAAATATCGGAGAATAGTCGGAAAGTTATTATGTCCCACCTATGTCTAACCGTACCTGAATTTTTCCGTAATTAACCAAATTCACCCTCAGTTTTTAACGAAAACCTCGCAAAATGCCTGCTAATAATACAAACGAAACCCAGTTTGCTGGCGATATTAATCGCACTCTCAGCGAAGCAAAGGTGACGTCTATGGCAGAATGTTTTGCCGCACAACAAGGGGTTGTAAATTTCCCTAACTATGTATGCATACCATTAAGCCATTTCTCTTTCGGGGTAGGCGTGACAGTGCCCAGCTAAGATGGCAAAAATATGCCAGTCCGAGACTTTATTCAGGATATGATAAATGGGGAATCTTCCGTGCCAGCGAACTGTGAAAACAGTATCCCAAAGCAGTTTGAGCCCGTTTAAAAGGGGCGGCCCGAGATAGTACCCATGGTGCTTTTAAAAGCAGGAGCTCAAGCTGTGTGACAGTGTATCAGGTTTGATGGAAGCACGAGACCCTTAAACTCTAGATAATGACCTGAAAGTCGTTCTCGAATACGAAGCAAGACAACACTTGAACCCTCAATACCCTACAAACTTTTATAGCGAAAATAGATATTCTCAACCCAGTTATTCGGGATCAAGTGACCGTAGTTCTAGTCCTCATGTACGTTTTACGACCACTCCCGACTCACAAAGATTTTGATCAAAAACAAAATCCGCATTGGACAATAAAACCCCCTTACTCTCTTAAAGCATAAAATCTCTCAAATAGTAACAACCCTTATTTCTCAAGTAACTACATTCCTCATTCTCAATATCCCTACATGCCTTATCATCCCTATCCTTACTGCCCAACTGATCCCGTGCAGAATGGAGGATATCCAAATTCTAATTTCTCACGGGTAGGCATAAACACCTCACCCCGACCTCAATTTCCCGTTCAATCGACAGGCGAGCGTACGAGTCCTAAAGTGACGCGACATATCTACCACACAAAACTCAGTCGAGAATCCCCAGTCGTAGAGTTCTCATCGCTACACTTTTTGGAAACAAAAGCTTAATTTCTAGTTGACACAGGGGCCGACATCAATATAATAAAAGTAAATTCTTTAAAGAAGGAGCTACTAATAACAGAAAGCGATTCCATTAAAATTGTAGGAATAAAGCCTTTTAAAATCTCAACTATCGACACACTAAAACTAACCTTAGAAAATTCTGGAGTAGTTTTTCATGTAGTTTCGTCTGATTTTCCAATCAATACAGACGGAATTCTCGGTCGAGAATACCTTCATCAAGAAAAGGTCGGCTTACCGTTTTGGTATGATACAATAGTAACTTACTCAGACATTACAAAACCTATTCCCTTCATCGATAGGGAAATGGAAGTCGCTCAAGAACAAATATATGGCTAGAAAGGAACAGGACGAGAAAAATTGCCTATAAAAGCTAGAACTAAACAGGTGATTCCCGTAGGAGTTTTAAACAGTGAAGTGAAGGAGAGGTATTTACCCTTAATAAAGACAAAGGAAGGTTTAATAATAGGAGAAGCCAAGAGATGAAACCAGGAGATGAGATGGACTAATAATCTACTGACAAGGAATACATACCCCCAGAAAACAAAGTAGAAGCGATTCTTGAGGTCCTACATGGAGAGAAAAATGTAGGCATTAGCGCGTGAAAATTTGTCACGCATTAATTCTAAATGTGCGAGCGAAATTTCCAAGAGCCTCCACGGACTTTCTCGGTGAGTCTCCTTGCGATTTGCCTTTAGGCCACGCCTTCTACGAATATTTAGTGGTGCGAACGTGTCAACAGGCAGAAGGCGTGGCCTAAAGGCAAATCGCAAGGAGACTTACCGAGAAAGTCCGTGGAGGCTCTTGGAAATAATGCAAGAGACGCCTGCGATATGCGCCTGATGAATAGTCCGTGCGTTAATGCCTCTTGCGCTAAACCCCGGAGTTTTTTCTCCGTGTCGAACTAGATCATCTAAACAAAGAAGAAAAACTGCATGTGGAAAAAAGTTTTCGAGAATACCCCGATGTCTTTCACTTAACTAGAAAGACATTAACTCCCACACATATAGTGCATCATAAAATACATACAACTGACGGTGTTGCAATCCATCGTTATAGACAGAATGTTGACGAAAAGTGCAATCAGTCCCTTAAAGTCACCCTATAGCTCTCCTATGCTAATAATTCCGAAAAAAATGGACTACACCAGAAAGAGAAAGTACAGAATAGTAATAGAATTCCGGCTGTTAAATGGAAAAACCATCGGTGATGCTTATCCACTTCCAAACATAACTGAAATACTAGATTATTCAGGAAAGGCACGATACTTTACAGTTTTTGATCTAGCCAGTGGATTTCATCAAATATAATTAAATCCAGCTGATGGACCAGAAGCTTGTCTTTCATTTTTAAACGGGCACAGCGAGTATATCAGAATGCCCATGGGCTTAACAAATTCCCTTGCGACATTCGAGCGCTTAATGGACCAAGTTCTTTTAGGATTACAAGATGTTCAATTATTTGTCTATCTTGACGACATAGTAATCTACGCAGAAACACTAGAAGAACATGAGAAGAAGGTAAGATGCCTCCTAGATAGGTTAAAAGAGGCAAATCTTTCCATCCAACCAGAGGAAAGTGAATTCCTGTTCAAAGAAATTAACTATTTTTGTCACATAATTAGCAGTGAAGAAGTGAAACGTGACCTGACCGCAGCGAGAACAAAGCCGCTAACGAATCTTCTAAAGAAAGGAGTACCTTTTAATTGGGGACCGGATGAAGAAAAAAGTTTCAAAGATTTAAGACAAGCCTTATGTGAAAGTCCTATTTTGCTGTATCCAGACTTTCAAAAGCCATTTACCATAACAACAGATGCCTCAGGCTATGCCGTAGGTACAGTACTAAGCCAGGAACAGGGGGGAATAGATCTTCCTATTTTATATTTCTCTCATGTGTTAAACAGCGCCAAATGTAATTACTTTATTACCGAGGAAGAATGCTTAGCAGTTTTAGACGCAGTACAACAATACCGACCCTATATTTATGGAAAGGAATTCACACTGGTTAGTGATCATCAACCCTTAAAATGGATAGATTCGGTAAAGGACCCTGGACAACGTTCAATTCGTTGGCGATTGAAATTAAGAGACTACGTATATTCCTTTTAGTATAAGCCTGGAAAATTAAACACTACACTAATGCTTACGCAGTTTCTAGAAACCCGACTTTAGAAAGCCCATCAGAAGAAAGTGAAGAAGAATGTAAGGAAAAGCCTGCCAGGTTATTGCCAATGCAGACCCGTCAAGCCAAACAGGGCAGAGCGCAATCAGCTAAACCCCTTGCTAGACACATGAGCACCAATCCAAGGGCCAAACCTGCAATCTTAACAAAGAAAGGACCATCAGCCAACACTGATACTTATCAGCCTTCTACTTGAAGAATGAAACGTCCAACGAACCAAAAAACTAAGGACAAAGATCAATCTATTGACCCATTTTCCAAATCTTGTTGTAGTTTAAATGAAAGTACTATAGGTAAACGTTTGCTCCGTGCAAGGGTGGAGGAAGAAAGGAATCAACCCAGACGTAACTATCGAGATTCTAGTACCGATTCAGAGGATAATCTTGATGAGACCTATAACCCTATCCCTCCCATACTTCGAATGAAACACAGCTTTCTACCCAGTCAGGTGAAAAAACTTATGAGTGCTCCTAAAGCTTCAGGAAAATTTCCGGAAATATTCAAAAACGAAAACGAAGAACCGAGTAACAGTAAGGATAGTTCATCAGAAGAGGAACAGAACAATGAACAACTAGAAGAACAAATTGACCTCAATAGCACAAAAGTAAGTAGAGAAGAACTGCAAGATTCATTCTCAGTTTAATGAATCCCTGCGAACTCACAAGGATTGGGTAAAAGAAAGGGAAGCTGAAGAAAACACAACACCTTATCTAGGGGTCACTGCTGTCTCAGAAGGAGAAATCGACTCAGGACTTCTTGAGGCAATTGAAAAAATGGAGTCCGAGAGCGGAACAGTACTAGCTCGGAGGATAGATCCAGTAATAAATTGGGCAGAAAATGAACTGAAGGAACTCAGAACGAGGGACTCTAGCAACAAGGAGAGCAACAATAGCTCAGATTCTCCTACGGAAAAAGATATTCCCTCAACGCAAATGTTACCTGAAAACAGGCAACGCAAGAGCGTAACTTTTGCACCTCGGACAGAATCCCCTTCCACTCTCCATATCTTAGCAACATATAGTCCTTTAGTTTGTGGACTACCACAAGCCGTATCAACACCATTTCAGAAATCAACTATAGCTCATTTAAAAATCCCAGAAAGTCCAATAACAAGAAATAAAAAGTACAAGCCTCGACGTGTGGAAATGAGCCCTCAAGAGCCGTCTAATTGCGGAGCCTGCAGTAGTCTTACCTGAGGCTGACTGTACACGCAAGCCCATCACTAGCGTACAGCCTGCATTACCAGAAATGTATACTCTGTACCCCAAGAAAGATATTCTGCCTAGAATAACTAGCTGCAGGGAAAATTTAATTTATTTGAGGGAAAATTATGTACATTTTCTTTCAGCAGATTGCGAATTCAGTACCCCAATAGAACGACTCTGATAGATATAGGAGCCATTGACCCACAAGAAATCAAAGAAAAAAAGGCCTAAACTAGGTCAGATCAAAATAACCCCTAGAGGTCGTTATAAGATTTATACGGTGATTTTAAAACACAACCACTTCGATCAGATGCGAGAAGAAAATTTAAGAATGGGATTACACAATTTGTATGTAGCATTAGGATGAGAAAACATTAAATCTTTTAGAATCTCGAATCAAGGAGATTCGACATAAGTATTGCCAAAAGGTAAAATTCTAGTCTGATAAAAGATTCCTTCGACGACATCAATATCGAAATAGTAATTTGTTATGGGAGTGTAAGCGTATCTCCAGAAGAAAATCGCGAACAAATAATAATCGAAAATAATCAAACTAAGATTGGAAGACACAAAGGAGTAAATAACACATACAGAAGAACACGTGAAAAATGTATGTGGCTAGAGATAAAAGAGGAAATTACTGAGTTTTTACGGAAATGTGGGACTTGTCAAGAACAAAAAATCATTCGGGCAAAAACCCATGACCCTTTGATAATAACAGACACACCTATACACATTTGATAAGGTATCTCTCGACACGGTAGGGCCCCCGCCCACTACTCCAGATGGAAATCGACACATTCTCACGATGCAGGACAATTTATCAAAGTATTGCATCGCCGTGGCGATACCAGATACAACAGCAACGACAATAGCTCATGCGTTGGCCAAAAATCTATTTTCTAAATATGGAGCGCCAAACGCTATATTAATAGATCGGGAAAGTGGTTTACAAACACACTACTGAGAAAATTATTCAAAATAATTGGAATTCGACAAAGAACAACTTCCGCATACTGCCCGCATTCAAACGGTTCTTTAGAGCGAAGTCACACGGTATTAGTCGACTACATCCGATCCTATACTGATAATTATGACGACTGGAACAAATTATTACCATTTGCTATGTTCACCTATAACACTTCAATTCATAAAGCAACAAAATTCACACCTTTTGAATTAATTTTCGGAAAAACTGCGTGCACACCTAGGTCATTTCCCTCTAGTGAAAAACTAGAAACTGACGGGTCGTATTTAAAAGAATTAATAACTAGATTATCAAAAATTAACTTCATAGCTGCAAATAACTTGATTCAAGCAAAACAGAGATCAAAGCAATTATATGACCGAAAAGTGAAACCTTTCGATGGAAAAATAGGAGATAGTGCGTATATGAAGAAAGAAAAAAAAGTAGTAAGTTGAGCAGCAAAAGCCATGGTCCCTATAAAATAGTAGACTTATTAGATAAGCACACCGCGATCCTAGAAACCCTAGAAACTCGACTCAAGCCGATCGCGTTGTAATTTCCTCTGTTTTCATAAAATGGGCCCCGAGGGTCTGTTGCCTAAGCCTAGCTAATGCCGGGCACTGGCATAATACATGCAGGGGAGTTTCGTCATCCCTGCCGCATTTCCTACATTCTGCCATTGGGTTATACCCCATTTTGTGCATATGATAGTTCAAGTGGTAGTGCCCAATTAGGATCTGGGTAAACCCAGGATTTCCCTAGCTCTGCCCATCCTATAGGTATAACCCAGAATGGATTTCGCCTGACGGCAACCCTGTATTTGTTCCTAGTATTCCCGGAGTTTTGTTCGGATCCAGCTTTTAATGGCCATCCCGACACAGCAAGACGCTATTCCGAGTACCGGTTCCGGTTCTATGTATTCACTAGCTGCGCCGCGTTTTGCCAACTGACCCGCCTTTTCGTTGCCCTTGATCCCTGTGTGACCCATATGAAAGTCACATTGTTTCTTTCTGCTAGTTGGTTTAATGCCTTTTTGCATTTCCAAAGCAGTTCTGATGTTATGTCTGGTCTCCCTATTGCATTAAGTCTCACTTGGCTGTCTGAACAGATCGTAATCTGTTTGCCAGCAGCGTTTTCTTCTATTAGTGTTTCAGCACAACGAAGGACGGCCAGGACCTCCGCTTGAAAGACAGTAGCATGTCGCCCAAGTGTAATCCCTGTCCCTTTCTCTCTCTTGCTGCCATAAATTCCTGCTCCTGACCCTTCCTCTCCCCTGGAGCCATCTGTATACCAGATTTCCCCTTGGAGGAGCGGGTTACCATTTGCTTCCCACAGATTCCAGCTTGGGTTGCAGACGTGGAAAGCTTGGCAAAGTTGAAGCGTTTTGTTATTTTATCTTGCCTCATCTGTAGAATCGGCAGTGCGCTGATATCACTCGGGAGCCTAGTATGTCTAGTCCCACGTCAACCCCAAGGCTCTCCTGCACATGCAAAAAGTCATGACGAATTTCCTGCTTTGGGTTTCCAGGTACTTTGCCCAGTTCAGCCTACTATCTAGGATTTCTCTCAGATATCTAACTGAATCTGAAAACGTCAGATTCCGACCACAGAATACAGGAGCGTCAACTTTCGGAACTTTATAATTTCTCGTGACAATTACCGGGCTGGTCTTTTCCGGATTTACAGAGAGGCCTGAGCTATCACACTAGAGCTCTACGATGCGCAGCGCCGACCTTATAAGACGCATCAGCGTTTCCAGATGAGACCCCCTGACTAGGACTACAAAATCATCCACATATCACTGGGTATAGTACCCCTCTTTATTTAGCCTTCGAAGAAGGCCGTCCACTACAATGCACCACAGGAGGGGCGACAGGACACCCCCGTGTGGGCAACCCCGTGGAGCTCTCCCCCTTACTAGGCCTTCACCCCATCTGGTTCCGAATCTTCTCCGGCGTAGCATGCTTCCTATCCAGCATACTAGCTGATCCGCCACGCTACATCTCAAAGCCTCTCGACAGGTGACTTCTGGAGGTATATTGCTGAAAGTACACTCTATATCCAAGATAGCGCCCACATCATACCCCTTTTCTTCTAACTGCTGCTCCAATTTTGCCACAGCAGCATGAAGCGCAGTTTCTACTGAGCAGCCTGCCCAGAAAACATGCTGTCCTCTATGCAGCGGGGAGGCCAAGACACCACCTTTAAGACCCCCGACTATCCGCCTCTACTGACGGGGGCAGGCCGGGGTGTCAGTTACCCAGAGTAGCCACACCTCGCGATGCAGTCCTTCAGGTTTACCTATTCCAGATCTGTGGTCTAACGAGCCCCGTAAGCCCTCCTACCAGCTACGAGGTCCCGAGATCCCTAGGGAGGGTAATATCGCATTAATAACATTACAATTTCCTTTGCAGAATGGATGAGTCAATTATTTTGACTAAGCTTCCTAAGGTGCAAATCTGTGCCTCTACCATCAAGCCCAAGGGAGAAGTCGAGGAATTAAAATTCGCTAAGGAACCTCGAGAGGAATTGGCAACCGAATATGATTTCGGAAAACCTATCTTCAGCTTACACCGGACAGAAGGACCTCCCCACGATAGATTATTTTATGTAAAATGTATCTTAGAGGATATTAATCGCGGAAATCAGTTCATAAAAATTAGTGATGGACAGCAAAGAATTCGATTAGTTGAACATTCCGCAGCTAAGAAAATTCTTAAAGAATTAGAAGAAGTTTATTATTTCTACGAAGAAAATCAGGGGTCTCCACAATCCACAGGTGTAATGTGACCCACGATCGCACGACCTTCTTCAAGATCTACCATTTTTTTCGAAGGAAACTGAGAACAAATTTATGACCTCTCGGGAAAAAACCCTGTTAGGAGGGCTCAGTTCTGAAATTTGAACATGGAGTATAAGTATAAGTGGGAAAATACCTGCGAATATTGTTATTTAAGAGGACACACCATGAAGTTCTCTAGTAAAATCATAAAGAGAAATAAACATCTTCCCGAACCGCAGGAAGTTACAGAGGAAGAATTTTGGGGCTCATTGAATGAGTCAGAAAATCACAACCTGATATATATATATATATATATATATATATATACACTACCGTCGGAAATTATGCGCACGACTCGTGTGAGCGCTATTAAAAATCACTGCTGACTTCGAACCATGATATTTCGGCGAAAAAAAGAGATAGGGCAGTTTTTTAAAAACAGTTGGTAAGCTCATGAAATTCCACGTCTATTGGTACCCAACAAATATTTTGTTGACCTTCTGAAAATAGTACAGCACTTGAGAAGTTCAAAAAAAAATTGTGTGAATGAAAAAAATATGTATTGTTTTTTGTGATTGTAAACAATTATTTGAATCTAATATTATCTCCATATTAAATAATAGGACAATGTCCACTTAAGCGCCACCTCTGTGCGTGGCCTATTCGGTCCTGCCTCAACGAAGGAGGCGAGTAGAATACCAGCCGAGAACCGTGATCGTCGATTAAAATTGAGCTCAGATACGATTGAACATTTTTAATCATATCTCGGGCACCCATGAAGATTTTTTGAGTTTTCTTGGCTTAAATTAAAGATAAGAATGTCAAAAAATAGCGCTCACACGAGTCGTGCGCACAACTTCCGACATTAGTGTATATGTATGCCAATAATGCCAAGGCACTTGCGAGATGGATGCAGAAAGCTGTCAGCCTTGTCTCGCTTCGTGTCCCCAAGACATCTTATCAACAATCATCATAATAATTTTAACCTAAATATTAAGTTACGAAAAATGTTAGTAAATGTCATCCCATGTAATTTGCAAAATAAATAAATGTGAAGAAAAACGAAAGAAATAAAAGGAAGAGGATTTGAAGGTTGCCTTCTTCATTCCTTTTTCTGAATATTACACAAAAAGTCATTATAAGCCTTATTAATATAATTTTAATATACAGACGGACTAAACCCAACAACAGGATTTACCAAGTGGAAATGGATTCTACTCCTCCTACTGCCAACCATCCCAGGAAGTCCTGCCCAGTACGAGATCCAACACTTGAAGGAAATTCCGGAATATTCTATGAAAACTTGGAATCCATATGATTGACCCAAAACTACTGGAGAATTGTGATATTTTTGGACGTTGGAAACTTCAGTCAACATTTCCAGATTAAAGACTTGCTACGAAACATCCACTACAACTACGAAAATTGCATGCAGAAAGCAACCTGAGAGGATTGCCGAAACGAAGTGAAATTAGGCACTCTGTTAACCAAACTCAACAGAATCGAAGCTCAAAACAAAAAATTAAATAAGATACTCTACGAAATACAATACTATAAGCCAGAAACCAATACTCAACCCAGGACAATGCAAAAAAGGCGAGTACCGATGTTAGGATTCATAGGATCCATTTCAAGACCAGTAGTCGGACTTTTAACTTTGAAGGATTGAAAAGACTATATGAACCTAATCGATGAACTACAAGATAAACAAACCAATTTAAGTCGAATACTAAGACAACAAACTCATATATTTAACGCCGAAATTCAAAACATACATAAAGAATTACATGTCAGAACTACTGAAATACAACTAGTCCAATCATTGCTTGAAAAAACCATGAAAAATATGCACACACAAGAGAAAAATATAAACGACCTATTGTACGTTAATTATATACGACAATGGACCTCGCATGTAGAAGCAAAACTCGATCACTTATCAGATGTATACCATTAGATTGCCATCAGATACTCTCCTGCAATTCACAAATATCGTGATAAACGCCCGAGAAAAGAAAGTTCATCAAGCACTAATAACTAAAAACCAATTACAGGAAATTATAGCAGAAATACATAGTAAAATAGACGAATATGATTTCACAATTCCTAGTACACAAATCAAAGCCGAAGATTTACACCCTATTTTGGAAAGAGTCGTTCATCAACTATGCAAACTACATCCATATCCAGTGTACCAAAAATTAATTGGAAATATAACTGGGGCTGCATATATATGACCTAAGGAACCATACATCGCTTTATCGTCCGATGACCAGAAATTTTTTCTTGCAGATCAAGAATATCATAACAATTGTATACAAACTATATACGACACTATTTGTGAAGCAAAACTACCAATATATTTAACTTCAACCAGCCCTCTCTGTGTAATTATAATGTTAATTAAGCAATCCATAGAAGTGTTCCGGAACTGTGACGTGAGAGTAACCCTAAGAGAAGAACAATTCTGAACTTTAATACCTTCTGTCCAAAGTTCTTTATACTCAACAAAAATACCTGAACTACTCATTGTTAATTGCCCAGATAAGAAAATTGAAAGAGAATATATCTGTGGTTCCGGAATACTCCAACTAGGAAATGGATGCATTGCAAGATTAAAAGAAACCATGCTAACCGGAATACCTATAAATAAAAAAAAGGAAGAATATATCTATACCCCAGGATTTTCCTTAAATCTGACTAACATCTCTTCTGTCGTATCTAACTTCCCAGAATCCATATCGACACTAAATCATGAATTGCAAATACAACCCGACAGAAACTGGAAAGAATTTGAAAATAGGAAACCATTGAAAGAAATCGAAGGACAACTATTGAACTTGGAAAAACACCAACAATACCATAAAACAAAAAATCATACCGTGCTGCAGATAGACCCGCAGAGGAGCTTGGCCTCCCATTTTATTCCAGCGACACTACACAGAGCCTAGTATCACTAACACCTTTGGTACTCAAAAGTCGTATACAGGAAGCAGAACATCCGCCTCTACTAAGAGAACATGCTGACAAGCCCCTTCATGGTAAATTATACGGCATCATACGTAGAGAAGAGCTCTCGATAGGTCTGTCCAACATTTTTCTCAAGTCTGCTGGATTGAGATCGGAGACCGAGGGATTTCTTTTTGCCTGCCAAGACGGCGTTATAGACACCTTAGTTTACCGCGAGGGCATAATGAATGTACCGTTAGGCGATACCAACTGCCAAGCGTGCAAGCAAAAGCCAGAAACACTTGGATATGTTCTCAGTGGATGCTCAAAATATGCACGCTACGGGCACATAGAGAGACACAATGCGGCTCTAAAAGTGTTATATTACAATCTTAGGCACTTCTGTGGTGTTGATCTATTGCCCGTCTTGCCATACGCCCAGGGGGAACTCGAGTGCCTTGTGGAGAATGATCAGTGTAAGATCTACTGGAATTTCTCATCCTCGAACACTCAACGTATCAGTGCTACAAAACCTGATATTGCCCTCCAAGATCTGAAGACGAAGATCATTTACGTGATTGAATTCTCGGCACCAGCCGATGGCAATGTCACGGCAAATGAGGAAGAAAAACGGGCGAAATGTCAAGCACTTCTTTTCGAGCTGAGCAGGCTGTACTACACAAAATCGTTAGATATACAGAGAATGACAACAAAATTCTTATTCTAAAAATAAATGAGTGACAAAATGTTTGAGATAAGAACACAAAAAAAACTTCAAAATTTAATTTAAAACAAACAAAACCTGGTATTCTAACCTCAAGACGTGAGAGTAATACAAAAATTCACATTTTATTCAGTATAAAGGAAAATATAAAAAAAGAGAGACATTCACATACTTACAATCAAAACTAAACATAAAATAAGAAAACAGGACATTAACACTCTCATAAACACACGCATACAATATAAAGAAACTAATAAGACAAGAAAGAGGAAGCTGCGAAAGAAGATCGCCTAGGAAGCCACATCTGGATTCAATTCCCCCTCCAGTCACACTACATTTGGCCTCGGTTCTGAAAACAGAAACAAAAAACGGAATTAACTAAAGGAATGCAGTCAAAAACATTGAACAAAACACCAAAAACTAAGAAAAGATATAGAAAACAAAAATTGAACTGACCACAAGGACAGAAATTTCGGAAAAGGCGTACTCTCCGGAATCCAGGTGGTCGCATATACAGCGATAAAGCGTTGAGGCATTTGCAAGAGATTCATCTTGAGCCTCACGCAGACGGGCCTGGAACGCCAAACCCAGCAAGACCTAAAGAATTTGAGACTGAAGTAGCACCCCCAGCCACCCGTTTTTCGTACTCCAACACTCTCACGAGGTGTACCTAGTATTCCATTTCAGCGGCAATCGCCAAAATTCGATGAAGAAAAACAAAAAGACGGGCCCTGCGCGTTCTCTCAACTGGCGTCACATCTGAAAAAGACAAACTCAAGTACAAAAATTAATAAGAAGTCGAGGAAACAAAAAAAAAATAGTTAAAAATCCAAATGTAAGCACGTACACCTAAGCTTGCGACACCAAGAACCCGCACGTTTTAAGAAAATCTTTTTCCGCTAAAATTTAAAAATGGTCAAACTGTAAATTTGGTTATAAATATTGTTTAAATAATCAACACCTTTTCCTAATTAGAAAAATGTGACAAGAAGGAATGATTGGCAAGACATTTATTGTTGATTTCCCAAAGAAAATTAATACTTTTTATGAAAAAATTCCTGCACAAGTGACCAAAATGTACATTTGTTTATAAAAATTGTTTAAATAAATAACTTTTCTTCTCCGTTGGCAAAGTATCATAGCAGCGAGCTATTTAAAACACATTTTTAGTTGATTTCGAAAAGAAAATGGATCCTATTCTTGAAAAAATGGTCAAAATGTGCATTTATTTATAAAAATTGTTTCAAAAATTAATATTTCTCATCAATTTGAACAAAATTACAGCTATGATTCACTAAAGAAACATTTTTAGTAGGTTCCGCGAAAAAAATTGGCCCTATTCGGGGAATAACGTTAACAATGTAAATTTGTTTATGAATATTGTTTAAATAATTACCAGTTGTTGCTAATTTCAAAAAAATGACCGCAAGGGGTCATTGACCATACATTTTTGGTCGATTCTGCAAAAAAAATGAAGCCTATTCATTGTAACATACGAAAACTGTGTATTTGTTTATAAAAGTTGTTTAAATATTCCTGCCAAGCAACTGTGAATTTCAAACTAATAACCAATGCAAATCACAAAAAATGGCTTTTGTTCATTAATTTGATTAATGTCTTTACTCAATTCGCAGATCTTACAAAAAAAGGTATATCTAAAAAGGTAGGATAAATTTTTTTATATTTTTTTGTTGAATAATAAATTTTGGTTTAGCCAAATCAAAATGCCCGCACCGACCCGATATGCCTGAAAGCCTTACGGTCATTTTAGAAGAAAAAACGTCAAAATCCATTAAAAATTGGGTTGTAGACAGATTTTTGTCCACAAAAAGTGCTTTTCGCTACACTGTGCGACGTTGCGATGGCTTCGATGGTTACCGATACGGGAGTAATCATCTCCGTAATGGGGATCAGGTGTGACGCTGCTTTTATGGTGGGATACAAGCGTTAGGAGTTAGAGGTCTACGAATAAGGTAGACGATATAAGGTTCAAGAAACGTTTATTCAGGGAACGTAGATGTTTACACTACGGGGACTCGGGGAGAAGTGTCCCTCGGTCTTTTTTTTTTTTTTTTTTTTTTGAAATGGTCGAGGAGGGGGAATCTTCAAAAGACACCCACTGAAGGGTAGTGTCGGATTCGTAATGTGCGCCTACCAACTAAAACCCCTCCTCGCTGGTTACCAACCTTGAGGTTATAAACCAAATATGAGAAGAGTGGAGAATGGTGGCCCAAGACAATTGAACAGCAAGGACTCTCGCGCTAGAAGCGAAACACGGAGAAAGAAAAGATGGTTAAGATTGCGACGAGACAAGAAGACACGGCCTTCCAAACCGGTCAGAGGTTTTACTCGCGTAATTTGCGAGTGAGTTGATGCTGGGGTTTGGGTGACTTTGCACTGAAAGACGAAGGTTTGCGGCGTATGCTTGAGCAGCCAATGAGATGGAAGGAAGTTTGGATTCTGCAAGGATTTGCGTGTTGCGGATATATCAGGGAATATTCAATGAGGAGCGAAGGAGGCGCATATAAGTCCCTTGGAGCTTAGACAGGCGGTTTGGGGATGCAGATCCCCAGATAGGAATCGCGTAAGTACAAATGCTTCCAATTATTGCGTTAAAGGCCCGGGCTTTGGTGGCCTGGGATACGATATGATTATTAAAGAAAGGTTTGAGCGCTGTAAAAGCTCTAAAGGCTTTATTACGGGTAGCGGTTATTTGTTGGGACCAGGTGAGTCTCTGGTCGAAAATGACGCCTAGGTATTTTGCAGAATTGCTCCATTCGATCGGAAGAGAGTTGACGAGGAGTTTAGGAGGCGTGCGAATGCGGCGAGAAAAGAAGACTGCTTCAGACTTAGTTTTGTTAATCGCAAATCTCCATCTGGAGTACCAATCGAGAACAATTGGAGTAAATCTGTTTAAACGAGAGGAGCATTGTTTGATAACCTTAGAAGAATGAAGAAAAGCAACATCATCAGCGTATTGAGCTGTGAGAACTTTTTCGTCGACAGGAATGTCGTAACAGTGGACGTTGAAGAGAGAGGGAGAGAGTTTTGAGCCTTGAGGGACACCGGAAGTGATAGGTTGGAGTTCAGATAAGTATTTTCCAACGCGAGCTCTAATACTTCTGTTCGTCAGGTAGGATTTAATTAATCCGATAAGGTAGTGAGGAAATTTCAAATGAATGAGTTTAAAGATAAGACCGTCGTGTCAGACTCTGTCAAAAGCTTGTTTACAGTCCAGAAGAAGAATGGACGTGTGTCTACCTTTGTTGAGATTGTCGGAAATGTATTCAGAAACACGAAGAAGCTGACGTGCTGTTCCATGACGTTTGCGGAACCCGTGCTGGAAGTCAGGTAGGATATTGTTTCGTGAGACAAAGTCGTCGAAACGAGTGAGAATGATGCTTTCAGCTACATTGCTAAGAGAACAGAGTAGGCTGATGGAGCGAAAGCTAGAAGCTGAGCTGAGAGGTTTGCCGGGTTTAGGAAGAAAGATCACCTTTGGCCTCCTTCCAGGTAGAGGGAAAGTAATGAAACCTCATCATTGCGTTAATAATAGTGCAAATAGCTACAAGATGTTTGCGAGGAAGGATTTTTAGGACTCCGTTACTGATAGTGTCGATACCGGGGGCTTTTCTGTTCCGGAGGGAGCGGATTGTGTCGATGATTTCTTTAGGAGAGGTAGGAAGGAAGTCTTTGTCTGTCACAGTGAAGTCATGTGCAGTCTTTGAGATGTGGTCGTGAAAGGACGTGAATTTGTCGAGGCTAGGGAAGGGGGAACATTGATTTTTTAAGGAGTCTGCAAAAATATTCGCTTTGTCCTCATCAAGGGAGAAGGTTTGGTCGTCTTTGACAAGAGATGGGAGGTGAGATTTCCGGTTACGAAGAGACATTATCACTTTCCAGCACTTTTTAGGATTTTGTTCAGCTTCAGTAATATAGGCCTCGAAGGATGAACTGTTGGTGGTCTGAAGAGCGGATGTTAGTTCTTTTTGTAGGGCGTTCAAACGGTGACGATTTTTGGGGTTTCGGACAGTTTGCCAGAGTTTTTTGGTTTGATTTTTCTTGAAGACAAGATGACGGATAGCAGAAGAAAGTTTGATTTTGGGTGGAGGAACGATGTTGGTAGTGTTAGCTAGTTTGACAGAGTTTTGGATGTCTTTTGTCAGGGCTTCGACTGCTGCGTCAATTTCCGCAGTTGATTGGATCTGGGGGGATTTGAAGAGGGAAGTTTCAAGAATGTATTTAAGGTGAAGATAGTCAATTTTAGACTCTTTGGGCGGTTAGAGCTCAGGGTTACCTGTCAACTCCAGGAATACAGGGTTGTGGTTGGAGCTCAGTTTCGGGAGAGATCAGGCATCTTTGTTGATAACTATATTTTTAGTTAGGAAGACATCAAGAATGTCAGGTTGTTGTTTTGAAGAACTAGGGAAGTGGGTGGGTACAGTGGGTGCTTCAATGGTTAAGTTGTGTCGAATGAGAGTTCGCAGGAGAGTTTTGCCTTTGGTGTTGTTTTTGAGGCAACCCCAGGCTTTGTTTTTCGCGTTTAGGTCGCCAGCGATTATAGTGGGGGTTTCGGAGTTGAAGGGTTCCGGTATTTTTGAGATATTATTGATGTGTGGAGGAGAGTAAAGAGACCGAATGCGAAGTGGACCAGATTCAAGAAGAATTTCGACACCTGTTACTTCACAGAGGGATGAATCAGTGCTGAAGGGTTTGTGATGGAGGGAGTTATGAACAAGAATTGCCACACCTCCACCTTTTGATGATGTGCGGTCTTTCCTGTATGCCGAGAAATTTGGAAAGTATAGTTTATTTTGTTCAAGTCTTTTGGAGGCAGAAATACTGTTAGCGTTCCAGGTGAGTAGCGTGAAATTGTTCTTATGCGTGTCCAGTGGTTGAGAGTTGGAAGGCAGTTGCGAAGACGGTGAGCAATTCACGAAAAAGCTGTTGGAGTTGAGGATTTTGTAAGGGGTCCGGGATGGGTAACGTGTGGGTTTGGTTTTGGGTTTTAATTTTCGGTTGTGAGCCGAAAGAAACAGTGCTGGCGTAGGAACGGTAAGGTTTAGCAAGGTTGGAGGTGTTTTATGGCCTGGGTGGGTTTGAGGGGCTTACAGTAGGTTGATTAGGCGGTTTGGAAAAGTTAGCAGACCTTGAGATAGGTTGTGCTTGTGTTGTTTGATGTTGTTGTTTACGTTGAGATTTGGACTCTGGCTTTCGGGGAACCTTAGGGCAACCACGAAATGTGGCACGGTGTGCTCCTTTACAGTTGAAGCAGGAAGGCGTAGTATCATTTTGATTTTTGAAGGTGCAGGAGGTGGTGGCATGGCTACGAGCACAGAAGGCACAAGACCAAGGCGCGTGGCAGTAATTTGCCGTGCGAAAGAATTTAAGGCATCGCAGACACTGGGGAATCATGGACGATTTGCGCTTGGCTTCGACCTTTACGCTGAGACCGGCAAAGGTTTTAACGTCAAAAATAGACTTTGCTGTAGGAGCAGTAGGGTCAAGATGCACTGCGACTAGGGGCCAGATCCTGTCACCTTTTTTCATTCGATGAATGCTTTTGACGGAAGGGATTTTCATTTGAAGTTCATTAAAAATGGCTTCGTCGGAAAGGGATTCGTTGACACCCCTGATAACTACGATAAGGTCCCTGTCCTGAGGGAGTTGATTGGTGGAGTAAGTCATTTTGTGCTTTTCCAGTTTAGCAGTGATGGCACGGAAAGCGTCGACGGTCTGGGGATAAACTAGAACGGCGTCAGAGGTGTTCTTTGCCGACCGGATGGGGATATCGGCTTTCAGTAGAGCTTGGTGGATCTTTGGCCACAGATCCTTGCGGAGGATACGGATAGGTGGAGGGCTACGCTCCTTGGGAACAGAATCCTCTTCATCAGAAGAACTAGAGAGGAAAGAGTCATCTTCATCGGAGAGCGACGTGGTAGGAATTTCAGTGGGACTAGAGGTACGTTTGCGTTTGGATCGTCTAGATTTTATGGTTTTAAAGCCGTCGTCGGTTTGTTCTTTGTCAAGGGGAGAGTCAAAGGAAAAGTCCATGTTTGCATCATCAGGTTTTTCGTTTAAAGGTGGCGTCGCCCGGAAGAGAAGAGCGGCTTCATAAGACTTTAGTAGTTTGCGTATTTCGAAAATGGCTGCAGTGAGTTGAGCGTCGGAAAGGTTGTCAGAGTGCGGTAAACAGAGGGAGGATGTTGACGGTGTCTGCGCAGAGGGGGGTTGTGACACCTCGGTGGTGACGAAAGTGGGAGCTGTTGGGCCCATTGTGTATGTGTGTTAGTGCGTGCGTGATGCGTTTGGTGAGAAAACTCACACCACGAGTCCAGTCGTATAGGTCAGAATCTATCAACCTATATATCATGGACCCGACAGTGTGGCTTTTGGTGCGAAGGTCTAGGCAAGTCCTAAAAAGGACTGTTGGTTGGCGAACTTTGTATATAGACGTCTGCACTGTGCGAAAGCTCGACACAGAGTGTTGATGTCCCTCGGTTTCGGAACGCGCTATACTTAACGGCTAGCTCGGGCGGCAGCGCACTTCTCAGGGCGCAAGAGAGTGGGGTATTGGCCCGCGGTCGTAGTGCAAAAGTTAACAAGCGAGCATCTTTTCGCGATGCTTCTGGATACAGGTTTCGCACGATTGGCGCGTTTTCGCCAAGCAAATGTCTACAAGCTTGATCGATAACCGAAACCGCGCTTGCGCTGTAGATTGTCAGAGGGACTCTAACTTTTTCGGACTAAATGGCACGACTTAAATTATTGTAAGTCGAATGATAGGGGGGTTAGGATGCCCAGGCGACGAAAGAAAGAATCATGGATGTTTGCCAAATATTATTCGTGGTTATAAATAGTATTTAGAGCCATGAATAAAATTTGGCGTACATCAAGGATTAGTAGAAACTGCAGAATTTGCAGTAAGGCACATGGGGATGCCGTTTCTCCCACAAAACTCCTCGTAGGGCACGGTTTCCGCAGATGATGATGTGTCAGAATCGTTCTCTATTGCTGATCGAAATCTCACTGGCCACTCCTGCAGATGTAGCCAACGAGCAGCATCATTATCAGCCTGCAAAAATTTGCTGAGAACAACAAAACCTGATAACACCTGGACCATTGCACGCTTAAAAACTCATATAGCAGATAAAGATTGAATGACACCCAGTTAACTGGTAATGACGCATATATGCGCGGAAATCATCCAGGCCAAAACTGGTAATGACGCATATATGCGCACTTTGAACGTATCGCAGTAGGTAACTACTTATATGGTTCATCGCAACTACTTAACTCTAATTGACCAGTGATAAATGAGGTACGGTCGATAAGGAAGTGGGCACGAGCTAATTAGCGATGTAATACCATGAACATACCGACCTACCTAACCATCGGTAATATAGAGATGCTTAGGTAATTAAATTAACATACTACATATTATACCCTCCTAGTAAAGGATAATTGAATTTTTGCCGATTGTTCATAGTGAAATTTTTGTTTGTAAACTTTTTAGTGTTTGAGAGTATTCTTTGATACAAATCTTTCTTAATATCATACAAAATTTTCAACACCATTCACATAAATTATAAGATGTAAAATTAGATCTATGCATATTTTATAGCTATCCCAACTGTAAGCTATAGTTATTAGATTAAAATACATCTAAATACACCTATAATTAAGTATATATAATTATTTGCGAGCTGTGGGCTATAGTTATTGATTAAGATAAGGGGTGTCAAAATAGCTTAACTATACAAAAATCTCTATTTTTCAAGAAACGAGAGACCGATTTTATATATGAAATCGGGCAGTCTGGCCCTGGTGATGTTACGGAATTGTTTAAGACTCAAATCTATTGTTTCCCAAGGCAAAATATAAGACACGTATTGTTTTTTTTTCATGCAGAAATTTTTTTCACCAAACCTAATTTTGTTTATTTGAAAAGTCTACAATCGATTATTTTGTTAGAAATCCATCTTTTTCAGCCGAAAATTAGACTGGTTTGTTGAAAATTCGACTTTTTGAACAGAGAATTTATCCATTTCAGTTAAAAATTTATCTGTTGGTAGAAAAGTCACCTCTCTCTTGCTTGAAAATTAAAATTCTTCTTTCCGGTTTAAAAAAGTCGAATGTTTTTTAAAACCTCTGACTTTGTAGCCAAAAAACTCAACTCTTTTGTTGAAAACGAAACATCATTTGACTTCAAATTTTATGAATATGGAACCTACATTAATGCGTTATTTAAAAGAATTTATCCCTCTATTTTTTTCACTTTCTCATCATTTGACAATGAGAAAGTATTAGAATCGCCCGAAATTTGACACGTCAGTTTTTCAACGGATTTCCACGTTTTGATACCCTTGAAGCCAAAAATCATGTTTTAACGATGAGGTCTGCCTGTATGTCTCTCTGTCTGTCTATTTGCCGGTCTGTCTGCTGATCTCTATCCGTTAACACGATAACTTTAAAAAAATGTATCAAATCGTGCTTTGGCACACATTTTTGGTTCCTAAAGAAAGAAAAAATTCTTTAACCAGCATTCCTTGACCTACGGTTATGGTTTTATCCAGCGAAAATTCTGTGCATAAATAGACAATTATGATTTTAAGCCAAACGACGACAGATACGTAAAAAGGGTTGGAGGAATAATTATAGCTTTTTCAAGGACCTATAATTTTTTCCTCGACCATCGAAAAACAGTTCAACTGATGGGAATTGCAGCTTTTAAAAAGTCCTTCAAAATTTTATTAGTCCATTTTCGAATAGAACTTCTAATTTTGGTTTTATTTTGCAAAAATACCAT
The DNA here is from genome assembly GCA_932178445.1 of Andricus quercusramuli. Classification (NCBI taxonomy): domain Eukaryota; kingdom Metazoa; phylum Arthropoda; class Insecta; order Hymenoptera; family Cynipidae; genus Andricus; species Andricus quercusramuli. The sequence continues at coordinate 260,569 of CAKNXH010060751.1, read as the reverse complement.
GCTAAAAATGAAAAATCCGATTTTGGATTTAAATGTCGCGAAATATGGAGCAAAGTTTTTGAAGGAATTTCAGCTTTTAAAGATGTCTAGAAAATTTTTTTTAACCAGTTTTCGACAGAACTCTTCATTTTTAATTCATTTATCGAAATTTATACGCAAAACTCGAAAATTCCATTATTACCTCAAAAGACGCGAGATGCGTGAAAAGTCTAGATAAAGGGGCAGTATGTGTTTTATTCATCAAAAACGCTATGAAAAAAAGCCTATTTTTAGCATAACATCGTGAGATAGGGAAGGTAGTCTGAAGAAAGGATTGCTGCTTTTTATTGAAAGTGGCTCAGAAAATAAAGATACATTAAAAATATTCTGTCGAAAATCGAGCGCGAAGTGCGAGCGTTACGATGGGGATGTGTACCTCAGAGCATACAGAGCTTTAAGCATTTTAATCTTTAACTATACTCAATTACGTCGAAAATTCAGAATATGCAGATGCATAAAAAAACTGCGATCTATAAAAGAGATGTTTTTGCTAAAGTTGCATTCAAGCATTTCGAGTACAAAGAATGTATATTCGAGCGCGAAGCGCGACGTAACTCAATGTAGAGCGCAAAGCGCGAGATCCAACATACAGGCGCGCTCAAACTTGCGAGCGAAGCGCGCGAGTAGAATGTGCCGTGACGTTCTAAAATGTTCAATTTTTTTAACCTTTATTTAACAAAGCAATAATTATTATAAATGCTTAAAAGTGATTTGGGAAAAATTTAATTTTTTAACGGGAATTTATTTTTCCCAAGATATTCGGTCCTAACTGTTTCAGAAAATGACGAGAATTAGCAAAGGCAAAAATTATTTGAATGAAAAAGTGAAAACACAAATATTTTCGCGGAGTCCAGATACTTAGTTGTAATCATAATATATTTTATATAAATTAAAAAATATTTTCTATTGAAATAGTTTAGTTTAGGTTTAGGTCATACGTCTTTTACTTTAAAAATTAAAAACTTTTTTATAACAAAAACTGAAATTCCAACTTACAATTTTTTATGATGGAAATCTTCACAAACAATTGATTGAACATTTGAAAACTTTTTCAAATAAAAAAATGAAAATTTCCCTCAAATATTTTCACGCCCATATCTCATATATAATAACTAGTTCGTACTAGATTCTGGAATCGATTACGAAACGAACCTCCTAATATCCATCCTACAGTACAGTCCGTATACCTGGTTATACCCAATAAATTTGGGGAATTTCCTCCTTTTCTGGTCTATTACTCTATTGAGTCTATTTTCATAAAACTCGAAGCGTAGAATGAGTCGCTAGGTAGGAGTGAGCCTTAAATAACGAAAATAAGAATTGCATATTATTACCCTAGTTATTATGAAATTCGTAAATATATCTAAAAAGAATCTAGGAAAGTTTGGAGACTTTTTTATTTTACAGGATTTTACAGAATATTAGGAAAAATTTTACTTTTAGAAGTTGGGAGGAAATTAAACAATATTTTATGCACTTTCGAAAATCTTTTCCAGCTTAAAAATATTTTTAATGTCTTAAAAAACTTTTTAAATTGGAAATGTCTACGTATACCGAAATTTCGGTACAAACAGCCCCTTTTTAAGCTCCCTCTATTCGCACCGAAAAAATCCGGCTATTTGTACTAACATTTCGGTAGACGTAGCCACGGCCTTTAAAATTCTCAAATATGTTTTGAAATTATATTAATTTATCCCAACATTTGTTAAAATTCAGAAAAATTGCCTTAAAATCTTCCAGATTCTTTCTTGACAATTTTGGAAATGTTTTAAAATTAAAAAAAAGTTATTCTTAATATTCTCTGAAAATTCATTCCTCAAAATGAAAAACTATTTTAAATTTTCCTAGGATTTTAAAGAAAATTTGTTCATTCTCTTGAGACCTTTCAAAAATTTTGTAAATCTTATTTTTTTCGACACCTTCAAAATAACTCTAAACCTAGCAATAATTTCTTGAAATCTGTACAAGTCTTAACTTCCTTTTTAATGCTTTAAAAAAGTTTAAATATCTCTTAAACCTAATCCATTTTTTTTTTTTAATTTTTGCTTCCAAATTTTGGAAAATCATTTGAAATGTTTTGAAATCTTTTTTAGTTTTCTCTTAGAATTCATTTTTCAAAATAAAAAATAATTTCAAATTTCACCATGAATCGTAAGAACAGATTTGTATTCTCTTAAAATCCTTCAAAATTCTAAAAAAGGTTGTAATTTTTTTCTAAATCTCAAAAAATTTCTATTTTCTTAAAAGTTTGTTGAAATTTTCTTAAATTTTTATTTATTTTTAAATCTTTTCAAAACCTTGAAACCTTCTTGGTAAATATCTATTAATATGATTCGAATTTTTCCACCAGTTTTTTTAATCTGCATAATTGAATTAATCACCTTAGAATCTTCAGGATTCTTTTTCGATAATTCATAAATGTTTTGAAATCTTTTTGAATATTCTCTTCAAATAAACTTCTCATTAAAAAAATCATTTTTAGTTTGTCTGTAAATCTTGAGAAAACTATTTTTATGTACATGAATTTCCAACCAAATGTTTGTATTTGTAACTAAAAAAGAGAAATTTTCAACCTAAAATTAACCATTTTAGGTTGAAAATTTCTCTCTTTATTTTCAATAATATAGTTTAATCTTTGAATAATAAAATAAATGTTTAACAAATTAGTTCAACTTTCAACCAAAAAAGATGAATTCTCAATTAAAATTTTAATAGGCAAATTTCGAACTAAAAACTGTCAGTTTTCAACTAAAAATAGAATAGATAAATGTACAGTTACAAAAATTAATTCTAAATTCAGTACAGATTGGTTGTTTAAACAATTCATGAATATAAAAAATATATATTATATTTTTGACAATCACTAGTTGTTTTTGGAAAATTATTCCATCTCAGAAAGAATTTTCAAATGATGTCTTAACATTTTCGCAATTTAATGCTTGAAGCAACCAAAAGTTAATAATTTGAGTTCGAAATTGTTTGGAATTAAAAAATGTTGAATTGGACTCAAAAATGGTAAAAATTTTCAATCACTAGTTGTGCTATTTAACAGAAAAGAGATAAAATTCACATCGGAAATGCATTATTCAAGCAAATGAAGGTTTCTTAAATGATAAAGCTGATTTCGTGAAGAATTGACATTTTTTGATTAGTGGTACTTTAGGAGCACCGTGTGGGTGTGTTGGGTGTGACAACTTCATATGATTGATATACATACAATTTTTGTTGAAAAGTCCTGTACAAGACCTCGAACTTTCTAGCCACCTTTTCCAATTATTGCTGAAATTTCTCCAAAAACTTTTCCCCGTATTTCGCGTCGATTGGCACGAAATTCGATTTTTCGATCTCTTGTATAGTATTTTGGATAAATAAAACAAAAATTACAAGTCCTATCAAAAAATGATTAAGGGAAATTTCTTAGGACTTTTTAAAAGCTATAATTTCTCCTTAAGACTTTTCCCCTCATGCTGCGTTGTTTAGTTCAAAATTTGAATGTTTTTTCATAGTATTTTTAATAAATAAAACCAATGTGACAAATTGTATCGAAAAATAGTTCAAAAAATGTTTAAGGACTTTTTAAGAGCTGCAATTCATTCATGCAAGTTTTTTGTGTATCTCACGTGGTTTAGCCGAAAATTTGAATTTTCTATTTTTTTAATAGTATTTTCGATCAATAAACCCGAAATGAAAAATCCTAACCAAAAAATGCTAAGAAGAAATTTTGTAGGATTTTTTGCATAGTGTTTTCGACAAACAAAACCAAAACAACAAGTCTTCTCATGAAATGATCGAGGGAAAAATGGTTGATATTTTGAAAAGCTTTAATTCTTCTTTTAAACTTTCTTAACGTATCTGCCGCTGGTTAACGAACTCGCTCTTTCTTATAGGATACATGCATAAAAACAAACATACATACAGAGAGACCGACAGACGGACGGACAGACGCCATCGCCAAAACCTGATTTTCGGCTTCAGGGGGTCTCGAAACCTGGAGATCCGTTCAAAAGCTGAGGTGTGAAATTTCAGCCTATTATAGTACTTTCTCAATCATAAATGATGAAAATGTAAAAATGATTACATATTTTTATGAGTGAAGACTTATTTTATGCATTAAAACTGTAATTTTATTTTAAAATTCTAATTAAGGTTCTTCAATTCTTTAATCTATAAATTATTCCAATTAGAACGTTTTCTATTTTAAATTATTGCTTCTAATTTAAAATAAAATTTCATAATTTTTAAGCTTTCAATTAAAAATCATTCAAAATTGAAGGCTTTTAATTAGAAATTATATAATCTTTATCGGCTAAATTCGTTTTCGTTCAACTTCGCAAGCGTTCTTCATTTAAAAGGTCAACTTAATGAATTCTAAAATGATTCGATTTTTATCGTTGCGAATGCATAGCAATGCTACTTGTATAATCCTGCAGCCTTGAAAGTTATATATATGTGAAAAGAAAAAAAAAAAACAGTTTTTAATGGAAGTGAAAATTCAGTACAAGTTTCTGGGGTTATTTTTTACATAGAATTGATTGGTGCAGTATACTTCTAGCCTAGGATCAATATTGATTAATTTGTATCAAATTATTTAATAAAAAATTGCTGTAAGAACGTGAAAATGTAATACGTGTCTCCCCTCCATGAAAGGACATACAGAACCATACAGAAAAAAAGTCTGTATGGAAAAAGTTGGTTATTCCAACTCCAAATCCATACAGACTTAACTTTTCTGTATGGATATGTATGGAATGTCCAACAGAAGATGTTCAGGTTTCTGATGGCTTCTATATGGATTTGTAATTCGTTTTGGGAAATGCCACATTGGACCCCACGGACCCCAGGGTCTCTATGCTCCTGTATGGAATTCCCTACAGAAGAGAATCTGGTTTCTGTATGGACTTACAATTCGATTTGGGGAATTCCACATTGGACCTTACGAACCCTCGGGTCTGCATGGTACTGTATGGAGTTTCCTACAAAGGAGGATCTAGTTTCAGTATGGATTTGCAATTCGTTTTGGGTCCATATTGGACCCTGCGAATCCCCGAGTCTGTATGGTTCTGTATGGAGTTTCCTACAGAAGAGGATCTGGTTTCTGTATGGTTTTTCAAATTGATTCGGGGAATTCCACATTGCACCATACAAACCCCCGGGTCTGTATGGTTCTGTATGGAGTTTCCTACAGAAGAGGATCTGGTTTCTGTATGTATTTGCAATTTGATTTGGGAATTCCACATTGCACCATACGCCCCGGGTCTGTATGGTTCTGTATGGAGTTTCCTACAGAAGTGGATCTGGTTTCTGTATGGATTTGCAATTTGATTTGGGGAGTTCCACATTGCACCATACGCCATTCACGCACAGTCTGCTCAAATAAGGTACTTTAGGCACCATCTACATGCATGCAAACGTCAACTTTTGAGGTGGGTGTTGCAAAAAATCTTTTAACGCCGGAGCAAAAGAGAATAAACGCGAACATTTTTTTAATAATTTTTTTTCCAAAAAATTTTTTTGTTCCAACATTTTTTTCAAACCTTTTTTTTCAAAAAGTTTTCTCCACCAAATTTTTTTTTCATACATTTTTTTTTAGTAAAATTTTTTTCAAACATTTTTTCAACAACCTTTTTTTCAAACATTTTTTTTCAAAATTTTTTTTTCACCAACATTTTTTTTCAAAATGTTTTTGTCACAAATTTTTTTTCAAAAATTTTTTGTCAACAAATTTTTTTTCAAAAACTTTTCCACAATTTTTTTTTCCATACAGACTACATCCTTGGAATCTCCATACAGATCTATACAGCTGGAGGAACTTGGCCCGTTTTTTAAAACATCCTGTTTCGAAAACCATACAGATACTAGAACAAATTTTATTTGGAATTCCATATAGATTACTTCCTTGGAATCTCCATACAGATCCATAAACCTGGGAAGACTTAGCGCGCTTTTTGAAAAATCTTGTTTGGAAATCCATACAGAAACCAGAAAACGTTTTGCTTGGAGTTCCATACAGGTTACATTATGCGAACGTCTGCCAATTCATGTTTGGAAATTGCATGTAGATACATACAGCGTTAGGGACTTTTTTTGGAAATCCATACAGAAACCAGCAAACGTTCTGTTTGGAATTCCATACCGATTACATCATAGGGATTAACATGTAGATCCATACAGATTTTCCAAGTGGCAAAATTTTCCTGTATGCCACTACCACCAGAAACTAACAGGGACATACAGACACATACAGAAATTCTGTATGGATCTGTATGGCATTTAATGATGATCTTTATCCATTTCAAAGAAACATTTATATTATTTTTACCTAATATACCGGAATGTGAAATTTTAATTGGAAAACTAAATATTCACTTAATTACAAAATTAGCATTAAAATTAATTCATGTGGCAAACATTTAATATTGTCACTAATTTTTTTCTGTACAAATAAAATTAAGATTAGAATTGCAAAAGTATTATCATTGTATATTAATTTGTTATTTAGTAAATCATGTCAGAATTCCTGCTTATACTTTACCGATGTTTTGAGAAAACCGGGAGAAGCTGCGAGGAGAAAAGAATAATAGATTTAAAATCATTACCCTTAGAGCCGCAGATCAACGATGTTACCTGTAGAAAAAGTGTGGAGAAAGGTAGCACGAAGAGGGCAGTAGCGATGCACCACGCACAAGTAGTTGCTATATATTCTTCCCCCACTCCGATGCCACTTGCAGCATCTAGGTTTATAATATCTTTGGTTAGAGTATTTGGAGGTAATGTTTGGCGTTTCTCAACGGAAATGGATGTTTTCAAGTGAAAATCATCAAGTACTGATGAAGACTAACTAGTTAGAGATATTTGAGATCAGTAATGATTTTTCTCAACGGAAATTAATATTTTTAAACAAAAAACATCAAATATTGATGAAGACTGACCAGTTTGAGTATTCTGAGGTTATGTTTGGTGCTTCACCAGCGGACTCATTCTGTAAATGTTACATAACAAAAATGGAATATTTATACATAACATTGTTACAATCGTGTGCCATAACAATTACAGAACATACGGGTCACACTGTTCTGTAACGCTGTTACTCTAAGGATACGTATCAGTTCTGGAATTCTGTTATGTAACTAATATAGAACAGAGAGATAGAACTGTTATGTCACTAGAATGTTACAGGTTTTCCAAGAACGGAACATGAAGGTCACATTGTTCTGTAACGCTGTTACTGTAAGGATATGTAACAGTTCTAGAATTCTATGATGTAACTGATATAGAACAGAGTGATTGAACTATTACGTCACTCGAATGTCACACGTGTTCGAAGAACGCAACATAAAGGACACACTTTTCTGTAACGCTGTTACTGTAAGGATATGTAACAGTTCTGGAATTCGGTAATGTAACCAATATAGAACAGAGTGATAGAACCGTTACGTCACTAGAATGTCACACGTGTTACAGAAAGGGAACATAAAGGGCATACTGTTCTGTAACGGTCTAGATCAGAGTTTTGCCGACGGTCCACAGTGGGATGAAATCAAAAAACGAGTTTCAAAATAGCTTGTAGCTCGCAATTCTGTTTATGAAAAGTGTGAAGTAAAAGTCGATTTTTTGGGTTTTTTTTTCTTTTATCTTCGTTAAAAAACGAAAAAATCTACTTTTTCTTTATACTTTGCGTTAACAGAAAAGTTTTTTTTTAAAAATTCAAAAATCAGCACACATAAATCTCTTCGGAATTTAATGCTTAATTTTTTAAGAAAAAAAATCCAAAATCGGTTAAGAATTGCCAGCTACAAGTTATTTTGAAACTCGTTTTTTGATTTCATCCCACTGTAGACCGTCGGCACAACTCTCATCTAGATCGTTACCGAACAGTTTGCCCTTTATGTTTCATTTCTGTAACACGTGTGACATTCTAGTGACGTAACAGTTCTATCACTCTGTTCTATATTGGTTACATTATCGAATTTCAGAACTGTTACATATCCTTACAGTAACGGTGTTACAGAACAACGTGACCTTTATGTTCCGTTATTGGAACTTGCGTGATATTCTAGTGACATTACAGTTCCATCACCCTATTCTGTATTAGTTACATCACAGAATGCTAGAACTGTTACAGATCCTTACAGTAACAGCGTTACAGAAAAATGTGACCTTTATTTCCCGTTCTTGGAACACGTGTGACATTCTAGTGACATAACAGTTCCATCACCCTATTCTATATTAGTTACATCACAGAATTATATAACTGTTACATATCCTTACAGTAACAGGGTTACAGAACAACGTTACCTATATGTTCCGTTCTTGGAACACGTGTGACATTCTAGTGACATAATAGTTCTATCAATCTGTTCTAATCGTATATTAGTTACATCACAGAATTCTAGAACTGTTACATATCCTTACAGTAACAGCGTTACAGAACAATGTGACCTTCATGTTCCGTTCTTGGAACAACTGTGACATTCTAGTGACATAACATTTCTATCACTCTGTTCTATATTAGTTCAATAACAGAATTCCAGAACTGTTACGTATCCTTAGAGTAACAGCGTTACAGAACAGGGTGACCCTTATGTTCTGTAATTGTTATGGCACACGATTGTAACAATGTTATGTATAAATGTTCCCTTTTTGTTATGTAACATTTACAGAATGTGTCCGCTGGGCAAGCACCAAACATAACCTCAGAATACTCTAACTCAGGGCTCACCACTTTCAGCAGGTGCTGACTGCCACGACAAGTGCATGACTGCCACCTTTTTCTTCTGTCATTTTTTTCTTAGTCTTCCAGAAATTGAGCGAAGGGTTACGGTCACGGTGAATAACGCCTCGGCGTCCTTCACACCGGGCGGTCTGAATTTTGTTTGTACTCAAATTCAAAATATATTTTATTCCAGAGGGAGGTATAATGACCGTGAAGGACTAGGGATCAGTCGAACGACAAGATTTATGAGGGCCTCCTGGTAAGAAGAGAAGAATTTAAAAAAATGCACAATCTGAATTCTCATCAATACGTGAATTTTCCTCCATTGAAAGTTCCACCAACGAGTAGGAAAAAAAAGCAAATCCTATTCCTTTTAATTGACTCAGAAAAATTCAATGAAAGTGAATTGGGAGGAATTAAAAAGTGGAGGAATGCAAAAGAAAGAATAGAAAGAAAGAGAATAATGCCACTTTGAAGACGCAAAGGCTAGTCCTTTCAATCGACTCATAGAAATTTATTGGAAGCGTATTGGGAGTAATTGAAAAGTGAAGAAATGTAAAATAAAGAATAGAAATGAGTCATAGAGTTTTTATTAAGGTAAAAAATATAAAATATTATCATGTTCAAATGATGTCCTGAATAACAATATATAAATAATACGTAAGTTACATATCAATCCGACCGAGATCGATTCGAAGATAGATATTATAAAAAAAAATTAATTATGAAAATTATCCAGCACAGTCGAAATCAAATTTTTGAAATTTCCTGCTTACCATTTTCTTGGTTTGACGTTGGATTGTTGGTTTAGGTTAACTTTTTGCAACTTGACTGCTAAACATCTGAAATCCTTTTTAGGGATTAGGAGAGGACAAAAAAATTGAAATTTTCAAACTTATGTTACACACGGAGGAATAGAAATCATGTAAGTCCACGCATTTTGTGGAGGATTAGAAATAATTAAATTAATCGAAAATACAGCATGTAAGTATGGAATTAAAAATAACCATTAGAGGTGCGTCTACTGCTCGCATTAAGAGGAATTAAAAAAGTAGAAAATATGTTCGCCTGTATGGAACACAACACAAGCGGCATTTGTTAAGGAAATAGAAAAGAACTGGTTTCGGAGATAAACCTATTCTTTCGTTGGGCACTTCTCCCGATGGAAAATTAGCACATTCAAAAAAATTAAATAATGCTCACTCTTTCGTTTAAATATGAAAGTATTAATTTTTTTGAATTCTTCACTTCTTACCGGGCTGTTTGATCTAGTCCCGCGACTGCCACTTGGCAGTCGTTGCAGTCACTGACTGCCTTCTGGAGAGCCCTGCTCTAACTGGTTAGTCTTCATCAATATTTGATGATTTTTGTTTACAACATCCATTTCCGTTGAGAAAGGCCAAACATTACCTCCAAATACTCTAACCAAAGATATTATACACCTAGATGCTGCAAGTGGCATCGGAGTGGGGGAAGAATATATAGGAACTACTTGTGCGTGGTGCATAGCTACTGCCCTCTTCGTGCTACCTTCCTCCACACTTTTTTTATAGGTAACATCGTTGCTCTGCGGCTCTAAGGGTAATGATTCTAAATCTATTATTCTTGGCTCCTCGCAGCTTCTCCCGGTTTTCTCAAAACATCGGTAAAGTAGAAGCAGGGATTCTGACATGATTTACAAAATAACAAATTAATATAAAATGATAATACTTTTGCAATTCTAATCTTAATTTTATTTGTACAGAAAAAAATTAGTGACAATATTAAATCTTTGCCACATGAATTAATTTTATTGCTAATTTTGTAAGTAAGTGAATATTTAGTTTTCCAATTAAAATTTCACATTCCGGTATATTAGGTAAAAATAATATAAATGTTTCTTTAAAATGGATAAAGAGACACGTATTACATTTTCACGTTCTTACAACAATTTTTTATTAAATAATTTGATACAAATTAATCAATATTGATCCTAGGCTAGAAGTATACTGCACCAATCAATTCTATGTAAAAAATAACCCCAGAAACTTGTACTGAATTTTCACTTCCATTAAAAACTGTTTTTTTTTTTTCTTTTCACATATATATAACTTTCAAGGCTGCAGGATTATACAAGTAGCATTGCTATGCATTCGCAACGATAAAAATCGAATCATTTTAGAATTCATTAAGTTGACCTTTTAAATGAAGAACGCTTGCGGAGTTGAACGAAAACGAATTTAGCCGATAAAGATTATATAATTTCTAATTAAAAGCCTTCAATTTTGAATGATTTTTAATTGAAAGTTAAAAAATTATGAAATTTTATTTTAAATTAGAAGCAATAATTTAAAATAGAAAGCGTTCTAATTGGAATAATTTATAGATTAAAGAATTGAAGAACCTTAATTAGAATTTTAAAATAAAATTACAGTTTCAATGCATAAAATAAGTCTTCACTCACAAAAATATGTAATCATTTTTACATTTTCATCATTTATGATTGAGAAAGTACTATAATAGGCTGAAATTTCACACCTCAGCTTTTGAACGGATCTCCAGGTTTCGAGACCCCCTGAAGCCGAAAATCAGGTTTTGGCGATGGCGTCTGTCCGTCCGTCTGTCGGTCTCTCTGTATGTATGTTTGTTTTTATGTATGTATCCTATAAGAAAGAGCGAGTTCGTTAACCAGCGGCAGATACGTTAAGAAAGTTTAAAAGAAGAATTAAAGCTTTTCAAAATATCAACCATTTTTCCCTCGATCATTTCATGAGAAGACTTGTTGTTTTGGTTTTGTTTGTCGAAAACACTATGCAAAAAATCCTACAAAATTTCTTCTTAGCATTTTTTGGTTAGGATTTTTCATTTCGGGTTTATTGATCGAAAATACTATTAAAAAAATAGAAAATTCAAATTTTCGGCTAAACCACGTGAGATACACAAAAAACTTGCATGAATGAATTGCAGCTCTTAAAAAGTCCTTAAACATTTTTTGAACCATTTTTCGATACAATTTGTCACTTTGGTTTTATTTATTAAAAATACTATGAAAAAACATTCAAATTTTGAACTAAACCAAGCAGCATAAGGGGAAAAGTCTCAAGGAGAAATTATAGCTTTTAAAAAGTCCTACGAAATTTCCCTTAATCATTTTTTGATAGGACCTGTAATTTTTGTTTTATTTATCCAAAATACTATATAAGAGATCGGAAATTCGAATTTCGAGCCAATCGACGCGAAATACGGGGAAAAGTTTTTGGAGAAATTTCAGCAATAATTGGAAAAGGTGGCTGGAAAGTTCGAGGTCTTGTACAGGACTTTTCAACAAAAATTGTATTTATATCAACCATATGAAGTTTTCACCCCCAACACACCCACACGGTGCTCCTAAAGTACCACTAATCAAAAAATGTAAATTCTTCACGAAATCAGCTTTATCATTTAAGAAACCTTCATTTGTTCAAATAATGCATTTCCGATGTGAATTTTATCTCTTTTCTGTTAAATAGCAGAACTAGTGATTGAAAATTTTTACCATTTTTTAGTCCAATTCAAAATTTTTTAATTTCAAACAATTTCGAACTCAAATTATTAACTTTTGGTTGCTTCAAGCTTTAAATTGCGAAAATGTTAAGACATCATTTGAAAATTCTTTCTGAGATGGAATAATTTTCCAAAAACAACTAGTCATTGTCAAAAATATAATATATTTTTTATATTCATGAATTGTTTAAACAACCAATCTTTACTGGATTTAAATTAATTTTTGTAACTGTGCATTTATATATTCTATTTTTAGTTGAAAACTGACCGTTTTTAGTTGTGGTAATTATTTAATGACGGACTGGCATGGGGTAGCGAAAGGATCACATTGAGTCGTGTCAAAGTCAACGAACAAGACCCCAGATAATGTATCACCATGATCATGAAAACACCTCTAAATACCTGCTGTCGAATTTAATCCAAACACTAAGAGTCCTTAAAAAATGTTTCACTGGAAGCCGGATATGAACCGACACCTCGTCTATCCATCAAAGGTGCATCAACCAATTCAGCCATCCCAGCAGGTACTCCTTTTGAACCCAAAAAAGGTTTTGGGTTTTTGTAGAAAATTGGCACAGATGTAGCCTCCGGAAGCTACGGCCACGATCGTTCACCGAACGATCGATCCCGACGCAACTGGAGGTGATACGTCGTCCGACTCGTCACTCCCCACAACACCAGGAGTTGATCGAGTCGGGAAATCACTGAACAAACTCTCAAGGCACTGAAGGTGACGTTAACTTTACTTGACGGATTTAACTGCCCGAACCGTGCACAAGACGCACTCGTTATTCAACCGACGCAACACCCGGTAACTGGCCACACTCGCCTACACCTTGATGAATACTGAAAAGCCAGAAAAAGGGTACAAAGTCTCAACAAGGGAGCTTCACACCACCACCCGAGTCCCCACCCCCACCAAAGGGAAGGCGCCTGAAACTCAAAGAACAGAGGGAGACCCTCAAGGAGAAAGAGCACTGGGCGAAAACCATTTGATCAAAAATGAAACCCTGAAGGCCATTCAACCAAGAACAGCAACATCAAAATAATTATTAAAATCCCGCCCGCCTCGTTCGCTGAACGAAACAAATTCCTCTCATAAAGTTCAAGAGTTGAGTGCCGCCCGCCATGACGCACACAATAAATGTCCAGGTATAAGTAAAATTCAGGTCCGCCCGCCATGGAACACAATGAACCGCATGGAATCAGCGCACGACGGCCATGTCTCACGTCGGAGTAGAGAAGGGATGATAATCAAGACGACGTCTCCAAGTTGAAGATTACGTTTCGGCACAGTTCATTTTTCTGAAATGTCTTGCACCTGTGGAGTAAATGATTAGTGAGTGGAGTATCTGACCCAACTTGAGCTTTCCCGAGATCCTGCATCAGGATCCTCGCGACGATGGTGATTTGACTCAGCCAGTCAAATGGATCAAAGAGACAGGAAGTAGCAGCTAGAACCTTTCTCTTGGTGATCGGGCGTTCACACTCGATAACTGGTGGAGGCCTACTTATTCTGATGCATATCTCCAGATTCCAACATACGAATCAGTTGATCTCCAAGTTTAATGGTAGAAACCTTTTCAATCACGCCTGATAATATATCATCAACATAAATAGTTTTCTGAACCAAATTACTAGATATAGAGCGCATGACATTCCACAGGTTACTGTTCGAAGCTAACAGTGACCATCTTCGTCCGCTAATGATTTCATCTGAACGATACATTGAAGATCGACATCTCTTTCTCTCAATATCTCAACATATTAGTTCAACATTAGCAAAGAAACCAGTTCAAGGAAATCCCCATCACATCAAGACGGCAGCAAGGGTTTTGCGGTTTCAGACCTGTGTAAAAACTAAATTATTCGAGAAAAAGATCCTGAGGAAATCCTTCACGATGTATTGAAGATAATGCGAAGTAAAATACGACCAGCTGCATTTCACCAAACTGCATGATGCGGGATGTAATAAGTGGGCCTGAAACTCGTAAGTCTTTCTGTGGGAGGAATAAGACGCATGTGCCCCAACCTGTCATAATCAGACAGAACGCACATATTCCTCGACAGCAAAGGTGTCTTTTTCCAATCGTTGACATACGGAAACAAGTATCTGTTGAACTCCTTGCAGAGATTCTCCTGAAGTGTGAATACAGGATTTTCGAAGAGGGAGACGTAACAGCTTGGGTAGAGT
>CAKNXH010060751.1:232073-246091 GCA_932178445.1 Andricus quercusramuli | reverse complement strand
AATATAACTAAATAGGAAATTTCTAGATAATTGTGAAACCTTTTGAAATTTTTGTCAAATCTATGATATCTCTCGAAATCCTTTTTAAATCTGCATAAATATATCTTGAAATCTGTAGAAATCTTTTGAAATTTTCAACATCTTTTGAAGCCTCTGTGAACTCTTGCGAAACTATTAAAATCTTACGAAATCTTCAGAAATACTGTAAAACATTCTAAAATATTTCAATTCATTTTTAATTTTCATATAATTTAATAATCACCAAAAAATCGGTCTTCGAAAACTGCATGAGATGTTTTATAGTAATTTTGCAAATTAGAAAATTATTCAGACTCTGGAGAGTATATTATACTATTTTCTAATCTTGGGTGTCATGATATGAAGTTTCTAGCTTAGAAAACTCATTTTCTTTCTATTTGCTATTATACCAGTTGAATCCTTCCATATATTTGCAGATAAAGGAATTTTATAAGTGCACCAAAAATATTACCATTTTTTTAAATAATTACTCCGCCAAATAAACTTTCTTGTCATCTTTAGAGTAACTAGAGAATATTCTCAAGATGTTTCTCAATTTAAAGGAAAATTCTAATGAGAAAAAACACGTTATTTCCGTACGGTTAGACTGCGCCTGTAAATTCCTGTAATTTCTAGGTAATCCGAGTCAATATCTTTACCTTCATGCTACCCTCGCCAACCCACAATCCGGCTCGAAGGACCAAAATGTTAATTATTTAATGACAGACTAGCGTGGGGTAGCGAAAGGATCACATTGAGTCGTGTCAAAGTCAACGAACAAGACCCCAGATTATGTATCACCATGATTATGAAAACACCTCTAAATACCTGCTGTCGAATTTAATCCAAACACTAAGAGTCCTTAAAAAAGGTTTCACTGGAAGCCGGATATGAACCGACACCTCGTCTATCCATCAAAGGTGCATCAACCAATTCAGCCATCCCAGCAGGTACTTCTTTTGAACCCAAAAAAGGTTTTGGGTTTTTGTAGAAAATTGGCACAGATGTATCCTCCGGAAGCTACGGCCACGATCGTTCACCGAACGATCGATCCCGACGCAACTGGAGGTGATACGTCGTCCGACTCGTCACTCCCCACAACACCAGGAGTTGATCGAGTCGGGAAATCACTGAACAAACTCTCAAGGCACTGAAGGTGACGTTAACTTTACTTGACGGATTTAACTGACCGAACCGTGCACAAGACGCACTCGTTATTCAACCGACGCAACACCCGGTAACTGGCCACACTCGCCTACACCTTGATGAATACTGAAAAGCCAGAAAAAGGGTACAAAGTCTCAACAAGGGAGCTTCTCACCACAACCCGACTCCCCACTCCCACTAAAGGGCAGGCGCCTGAAACTCAAAGAACAGAGAGAGACCCTCAAGGAGAAAGAGCACTGGGCGAAAACCATTTGATCAACAATGAAACCCTGAAGGCCAATCAACCAAGAACAACAACATCAAAATAATTATTAACAAGTTGAAAATTTGCCTATTAAAATTTTCATCGAGAATTCATCTTTTTTGGTTGAAAGTTGAACTAAATTGTTAAACATTTATTTTATCATTCAAAGATTTATCTATATTATTGAAAATAAATTCTTAACTGAAAATTTAAGTAATCATTTTAGGTTGAAAATTTCTCTTTTTTAGTTACAAATACAACCATTTGGTTGGAAATTCATGTACATAAAAATAGTTTTCTTAAGATTTACGGACAAACTAAAAATGATTTTTTTAATGAGAACTTTATTTGATGAGAATATTCAAAAAGATTTCAAAACATTTATGAATTATCAAAAAAGAATCCTGGAGATTCTAAGTTAATCATTTCAATTATGCAGATTAAAAAAACTGTTGGAAAAATTCGAATCATTTCAATAGATATTTACCAAGAAGGTTTCAAGGTTTTGAAAAGATTTAAAAATAAATAAAAATTTGAGAAAATTTGAACACACTTTTAAGAAAATCAAAATTTTTTGAGATTTAGAAAAAAATTACAACCTTTTTTAGAATTTTGAAGGCTTTTAAGAGAAAACAAATCTGTTCTTATGATTCATGGGGAAATTAGAAATTATTCTTTATTTTGAAAAATGAATTCTAAGAGAACACTAAAAAAGATTTCAAAACATTTTAAATGATTTTCCAAAATTTGGAAGCAAAAATTTAAAAAAAATGGATTAGGTTTAAGAGATATTTAAACGTTTTTAAAGCATTAAAAAAGAAGTTAAGACTTGTACAGATTTCAAGAAATTGTTACTAAGTTTAGATTTATTATGAAGGTTTCGAAAAAAATAAGATTTACAAAAGCTTTGAAAGGTCTCAAGAGAATGAACAAATTTTCTTTACATTCCTAGGAAAATTTAAAATAATTTTTCGTTTTGAGAAATGAATTTTAAGAGAATATTAAGAATAATATTTTTTTTAAATTTTAAAACATTTCCAAAATTGTCAAGAAAGAATCTGGAAGATTTTAAGGCAATTTTTCAGAATTTAAACAAATATTAGGATAAATTAATATAATTTCAAAACATATTTGAGAATTTTAAAGGCTACGTGTACCGAAATGTTAGTACAAATAGCCGGATTTTTTCGGTGCAAATAGGGGGAGCTTGAAAAGGGGCTATTTGTACCAAAATTTCGGTACGAATAGCCGGATTTTTGTGTAGATACGCCCATGTCTGTACCGAAATTTCGGTACACGTAGACACTTTCAATTTAAAAAGTTTGTTTAGACATTAAAAATATTTTTAAACTTGAAGCGATTTCCGAAAGTGTATAAAATATTTTTTAATTTCCTCCAAACTTCTAAAAGTCAAATTTTTCCTAATATTCTGTAAAATCCTGTAAAATAAAAAAGTCTTCAAACTTTTCTAGATTCTTTCTCGATATATTTTCAAGTTTCATAATAACTGGGGTAATAATATGCAGTTCTTATTTTCGTTATTTTCGGCTCACTTCTACCTAGCCACTCATTCTACTCTTCGAGTTTTATGACTATAGGCTGAATAGAGTAATAGACCAGAAAAGGAGGAAATTCCCATATTGATTGGGTATAACCAGGTATACGGACTGTACTGTAGGATGGATATTAGGAGGTTCGTTTCGTACTCGATTCCAGAATCTAGTACGAACTAGTTATGATATATGAGATATGGGCGTGAAAATATTTCAAGGAAATTTTCATTTTTTTATTTGAAAAAGTTTTCAAATGTTCAATCAGTTGTTTGTGAAGATTTCCATCATAAAAAATTGTAAGTTGGAATTTCAGTTTTTGTTATGAAAAAGTTTTTAATTTTTAAAGTAAAAGACGTATGGCCTAAACCTAAACTAAACTATTTCAATAGAAAATATTTTTAAATTTATATAAAATATATTATGATTAAAACTAAGTATCTGGACTCCGCGAAAATATGTGTGTTTTCCCTTCTTCATTCAAATAATTTTTGCTTTTGCTAATTCTCGTCATTTTCTGAAACAGTGAGGACATTCATCTTAAAAATAAATGCAAGGAAATTCGAGTATATCGAATATCTTGGGAAAAATAAATTCCCGTTAAAAAATTATATTTTTCCCAAATAACTTTTAAGCATTTATAATAATTATTGCTTTGTTAAATAAAGGTTCAAAAAAATTGAACATTTTAGAACGTCACGGCACATTCTACTCGCTCGCAAGTTTGAGCGTGCCTAGGGCGCCCGTATGTTGTATCTCGCGCTTTGCGCTCTAAATTGAGTTACGTCGTGCTTCGCGCTCGAATATACATTCTTTGTACTCGAAATGCTCAAATGAAACTTTAGCAAAAACATCTCTTTTATAGATCGCAGTTTTTTTATGCATCTGCATATTCTGAATCTTCTACGTAATTGAGTATTGTTAAAGATTAAAATGCTTAAAGCTCTGTATGCTCTGAGGTACACATTCCAATCATAACGCTCGCGCTTCGCGCTCGATTTTCGACAGGATATTTGCAATGTATATTTATTTTCTGAGCCACTTTCAATAAAAAGCAGCAATCCTTTCTTCAGACTACCTTCCCTATCTCGCGATATTATGCTAAAAATAGGCTTTTTTTCATAGCGTTTTTGATGAATAAAACACATACTCCCCCTTTATCCAGACTTTTCATGCATCTCGCGTCTTTTGGGGTAATAATGGAATTTTCGAGTTTTGCATATCGATAAATAAATAAAAATTGAAGAGTTCTGTCGAAAAATGGTTCAAAAAAATTTTCCAGACATTTTTAAACGCTGAAATTCCTTCAAAAACTTTGCCCCATATTTCGCGCCGTTTGAATCAAAAATCGGATTTTTGTTTTTTGCATGGTATTTTCGCTAAATAAAACCAAAATTACAAATTCTATCCAAAAATGGACTGATGCAATTTTGAAGGACTTTTTAAAAGCTGCAATTCCCATCAGTTGAAGTGTTTTTCGATGGTCGAGGAAAAAATTATAGGTCTTTTAAAAAGCTACACGGAAAAAAAAATTTCATTAAATTTTATATGTAGAGCTAGTCCTATAGTAGAGGATACAACGGGTAGTTTAGTAAAAGTTAAAATCTTCTTGGTTTTACATTGCATCGAACTATTCTACGAAATGTAATACAGAGTTCTATAAAATGTAAAGGATGAGGTGACGTATTCTCTATTAGGAGGCAGGATGCGAAAAACGTAGAATAGGTATAGAAAATCTAAAAGTCCAGCTAATATACAGTCTACATCGGAGAAGTCTCAATACTATAGAGAATAGTTCTATAAAATCGTGGCCGATTTTTAGCCTAAAAAATTTTTTTTTTTATTATCATTATAATCATTATGCTATCAAAATTCTTATTCGCTGTGGGTTCGAACCCCCTACCTACGTATTCGGAGCTCCTAACAAAACTTTGCAGCTAACATAACTTGTAGTATAAAAAAAATCTAAAATATAAGGTATAGCTGTGCAGGGCTGTATGACAAATTTTTGTGATTTGAAAATTCTAGTTTAATAATTTCGGAAATTTGAAATTTCTGGAGTTTTATATTTATAATGTCAGTAATTTCAAAAATAGCGTGTTTCGAAAATTTAGTTTAACATTTAGGTAATTGCAAAGTTCGAGATCTTTGACATTTTTTAAATTTTGGAAAATTAAAATTTCGGAAAATGTTTTGATCGCAAATTCTTTTTTGGTTATAAGTTCTAGTGGGTTCCAGATTAACAAGATGTTATATAGCTATATAGAATAGGTTTATATAATTTATATAAAATTAAAGGCTTTCTTTGAAAATAATTTTAAAAGTTGAATTCCTAATTCTATATTTTTTGAATTGATTAAATAAGATATGACATGGGAAAAGTTGAATCTATTTCAATTTTTAACGTTGAAAATTAAAATCTCAAGTTTTCCAATAATCGAAGAATCTCTAAATGGCAAGCACTACCCGGGTGCACCGGAACGTGCACCAGGTCGTTCAAGACGTCATCTATGAGAACTTTTTTAAAATCTAAATTGTATCAATAGCCAAAATAACTACCATTAAGAAAATATGAGAGAAAGCAAAGTTTTCATATTTTTATTTCGGTCTTACGATCTTAAAGAATAATCGGAGTCAATCATAAATATACGTCGAAGCGAATGACAACATTTGAAAATTTTGTGAAGTCAGATATCATTCTGAAGTTTTAAAAATCATTATGAAGTTTGTAAAAAAAAGTATTGGGAAACTATCAAGTCCAAGGAACTTTCCCAATATGTTCAAAAAGGTTCACATTTTGTAATTAAAATGCTGTGAAACAGCTAAAAAACTGATCTCATCAATACATCAGTTTGTTAGCTGTTTCACAGCATTTTCATTACAAAATGTGAACCTTTTTGAACATATTGGGAAAGTTCCTTGGACTTTATAGTTTCCCAATACTTTTTTTACAAACTTCAGAATGATATCTGACTTCACAAAATTTTCAAATGTTGTCGTTCGCTTCGACGAATATTTATGATTGACTCCGATTATTCTTTAAGATGTTTGTTTCTGATGAAGGCCCACAGATGAGGCCGAAACGTCAACATTTTAACCGAAATGGATAAATTCTCTGTTCAAAAATTCGAATTTTCAACAAACCAGTCGAATTTTCAGCTAAAAAAGATGGCTTTCTAACAAGATAATCGATTGTAGACTTTTGAAATAAACAAAATTGGGTTTGGTGAAAAAAATGTTTGTATGAAAAAAAAACAATACGTTCGGTCGATTTTTTCGTTTTTTTTCGTTTATCTTCGTTAAAACTTTTTTTTCTATGATTAGCATTGCCAGGCTTTATGCACGGGGGTAGTTGACAGAAAAAAAATAATGATATTGTTAAGTCAATTGTTATAAACAAATTGATTTAACAAATAGTCTACACTATGGATTCTTCGTTTGCAAAGTAAATTTTTGTGTTAAAGTTACTTGCCTTGATCGAAAAAATAATACCGGATCATAAAAATTTGACATCCGATATTTTTTATTGATTTTATAAACAAATTATATAAACAAATGCCTAGTGTGGACAATTAGAGGCAGAAAGAAATATTTTTTTTCCTTAATTTTCCTCAAATCATATCGCCAGTAATGTGTAATGATGGACAATTATCTTTCAATATTTTTTATACATTTTATACAATTACCAAACAATTACATCACTGGCTACGTACTTCAAGGCTAGTTTGAAAAAACCATTGTTTTCTGTCTTTAAACATCCACTATAGGTATTGGTTTATATAATTTGCTCACAAAATCAATAAAAATATTGGATAAGAATTTTCCATCATTAAGCCTCACTGGCGGCGTCATTTAAGAAAACTTAGGGAAAATTTTTTTTTCTGCCTTTAAATGTCCACACTGGGCATTTTTTTATATAAATTGTTTATAAAATTATTTTAAAATATCGGATGATAATTTTCCATCATTAAATATCACTGACGATATAATTGGAAGAAAATTAAGAAAAAAAAAACGATTTCTTACTGCCTTTAAATGTCCACACTAGGCATTTGTTCATATAATTTGTTTATGAAATTGATAAAAAGTATTGAAAGATAATTGTCTAAAATTAAACATTACTGGCGAGCTAATTTCAGGAACATTAGAAGAAAAAGCGATTTCTTTCTGCCTTTAAATGTACACACTGGGCATTTTTTAATATAATTTGCTTATAAAATTGATAAAAAATATTGGATGATAATTTTTCGTCATTAAATATCACTGGCGATATAATTTGAGAAAAATTAAAAGAAAAAACTACTTCTTTCTGCCTTTAAATGTCTACAAAAGGCATTTGTTTATATAATTTGTTTATAAAATTGATGAAAAATATTGATTGATAATTGTCCATCATTAAACATCACTGGCGATATAATTTGAGAAGAATTAGGAGAAAAAAAGATTTCTTTCTGCCTTTAATTGTCCACACTAGGCATTTGTTTATATAATTTGCTTATAAGATTAATAAAAAATATCGCATGCCAAATTTTCATGATTGGGTATTATTTTTTCGATAAAAGCAAGTAATTTTAATGCTAAAATTTACTTTGCAAACGAACAATCCATAGTGTAGACTATTTGTTGAGTTAATTTGTTTATAATAATTAACTGCAAAATGGTATCCCACACAACCAGACGGGATTTAGAAAAGGGATGGGGACAATAGACAATATTTACGTACTCAACTACTTGGTTAACAGAAACTTAGGGAGAAAAAGAGGGAAATTAGCTTTGTTTGTAGATTTCAAAGCAGCTTTTGACTCAGTGAATAGAAAAGTGCTATGGCAGGCAATGAAAGACAGGGGAATAGAAGAAGGGCTGGTGGAGAGGATAAAGGAAATTTTCACTGAAACCAGGATTAGGGTGAAGATACGCGGGGAAAAAGGGGAGGTTTTCTGGACAGGAAGAGGTCTAAGGCAAGGGTGCCCGTTGAGTCCACTACTTTTTAATTTGCTGCTGGCAGACCTAGAGGAGAAGCTAAAGGAGAAAGGGAAAGGGGGGACGATCCTGGGTAATAGCAAACTATACTCTCTAGCATACGCGGACGACGTAGTTCTAATAGCAGACGATGAGAAGGGGATGAACCTAATGATAAGAATTTTCGAAGAGTACGTGGGAACAAAAGAACTGACGGTGAACGTAGGGAAGACCAAGGTGATCTGCTTCAGAAATAGAAAGACCAAAATAGGTTACGTTTGGAAGATGAACGGACAAACAGTGGATAGTGTGGAGGAGTTCTGTTACCTAGGTTTTTGGTTTGAGTCAGGAGGGGGAAACGATTTGCAGGTGAGGAAAAGAATCGAAAGTGCGAGTAAAGTAATGGGCCAAGTATGGGGTATAGGAAAGAGAAGGTTCAAGGACGATTGGAGAATGAGGGTTCGGTTGTTTGATGCGTTGGTTTGGGCGGTTTTGTGTTATGGAGTGGAGGTTTGGGGATGGAAGGAACATAGGAAAGTGGAAAGCATACATGAGAGATTTCTGAGATGGGTAATGGGGATTAGTTGGAGTTGCCCAGGATACATGATAAGGGAAGAACTAGGAAGGGAAAAAATGGTAACTAGACAAATTAAGAGAGCCTGGAGGTTTGAAGAGAAGCTGAAAAGGGGAGAGGGGAGCAGAATAGCATAAGTATGCTTAGACGAAGTTTGGAACAAGGGGACGAGAGGCAATTTGGGATATTCAAATTGGGAGGAAGAAAGGAAAAAAAATGAGGAGTGTTTGTGATATACAGGAATGGGTTCTGGATTGGCAGAACATTGAATTAGAGCTATTAGTAAGACAAGGAGAAGAGAGATGGAGAAAGATTATGGATTCGAAGTACAATAGATGGTATATGATGGTCAAAGGGGTGACGGAACCAGAATATTTGCAAAAGATGAAAAAGGAAGACAAATGGAATAGGGTGATACGGTTTAGAATCGGAGAAGGAGTGAGAGCTTGTAGATATTGGTTGGATGAAGAGGACAATCTGTGCAGAGTATGTGGGTACGAAGTGGAGTCATGGGCACATGTGTTAGAGAGGTGTACTGGAGAGGAAGATGGACAGTTGAGTGTGGATGAATGTGTAAGATCGATTTTGGATGGTAATGGACAGGGAGTGATGTGGATGAAAAAACTGGAAGAAATAAGAGAAAGCAAGAGATCGGGGCAGAGCCAAACGGGTAATCCTGTGTAAAGGAAAGTAACTTGTAAAAATTTTAAATTTTTAAATCGTTGAAAATGCATTTGATGTTAAGAGAAAACGGAAGCCCGGGAAGATCGCTCATTGTCTGTAGTCTAAGAGTAGTACTAATATGATTGTTATTATGTAAGGCACTTCATTAGAAAATAAGTAGCGGTTAAATTAGACTAAGGATGAAATGTAAATATATGTACAGGGAGCGGAGGCCCTCAAACCCGTAAAAGGGAGAGTTCAAATATACAATTAACTTCACAATGGCATATTCTTTTTTGCTTTCAACTACGCCCGTGCATAAAGTCTAGCAATGCTGGTAATAGAAAACAATTTTTAATGAAGATAAACAATAAAATTAAAAATTCGACTTTTTCTTCACTCTTTGAATTAACATAAAAGTTTAAACAAAAAAAAATCAAAAATTTGAAGCGCAAGTTTGAGCGCGCCTAGGGGGCTAATGCTAATGCTCTTTTAGTTAGCTTCATAGTTCTGACCTGCTTTTGGTTTAATTATGTACATTTTACATAGAAAGAGGAGCTAATTTACTTAAGGTTCTATCGATCTTAAGGAACACATTCTCATCAAGACACTCGCGCTTCGCGCTCGATCAAAAATCATGTAAGCCTTGCGCTTCACGCTCGTTTCTGTTCATCGTTTAATGTAAACTCAAAAGTTTGAGCGCGATCACGAAGCCCGATTTGGTTGTCGCGCTTCGCAACGACAATATGTTACGTTCTATGTTCTTCAGATAAAAATGACTAAATTTGTATTTGCTTTAAAATGAAGAAGGAAATTCCTTCAATTCAGCGTACATTTTCGTATCTTTCTAATGAATCATACAATCTGAAAGATTTCTTCCAACTATCAGAACAGGGGCTAAAAAAAGTATCTAAGTTGTTTTTGGAACATATATAAGATAAATTTTTTAATGGTTATTGAAAAATGCACATTTGACAAAAATCGGGGGGGGGGGGGGTCAAATTTTACACAAATCTAATACCTTCTCTGGATAAGAATGTAAAAATAGAATAAATTGTTAGAATTTCCAAGTACCATAAACATTAATTATTATTACACCATTAAGCCATTTCCCTTTCGGGGTAGGCGTGATTCGCTCGGTTGGAAAATAGTAATGTGGGGAAGGAGGTATACATTTTTTAGATTGATCTAGAATTTTCATATTATTTATTAAAATAACACGTTCGTATCGCAACACTGCTCCGGCCCAGGTGGCTAATCAATCTCTCTAGTGATCACCCCAAGTAAAGAGCCTCACAAGATTGTTATGTGTGCGGTCCCCCACTTGGGCCTATTAGTATCCAAGGTCTTTTTGTTTCAGGCGTCATACACTCTACTCACATTCTTTTTATAAACTATTTGTCGCTACACTTTTCTGTCCTGGCATACTTCTCTACCTGCCTTCACGTCCATGCATTTTTTCATGCAAGCTCTCGTGTTTCTATGGCTTCTTATGTCTCTTCGGATTAATGTCTCATTCACAGATTCTCACCATTCTTTTGGCAGTCTACCTCTGAGCATTCTGCCATTTACTTCACCTTTATTTACTTGTTTGGTTAGTCCTTCATCTTTCATTCTTTCAAGATGTCCGAACCACCATAACTGATTTCTTTCAAAAATGTCAACTACTGTCTCTCCTGTATCACATTCTTGGAGGATTGTCTCGTTTCGGACTTTGTCCATCAGTGTTTTCCCGAAAATTGTGCGCAGAGGTATCATGCCAATCACGTTAATTTTACTCTTATCCTTTTCTTAACAGGTCAATGTCTCGCTACCGTATAGCACAGTCGATACAAATATAGAATATAAAATATCGCCATTTTAGCATTTTTTGATATATTTTTACTTCTGAGAATGGACCCTGCTCTACAGATAACCTTCTGACCCTCGTTTATGCGCCTATCTATCTCCCCATCTATCTTCCCGTCACTAGTGAATAGGTTACCTATATATATATATATATATATATATATATATATATATATATATATATTTAATTACTTTATTAGATTACTGCATATACTTATCAACTTGTTCTAATTTCTCATCACTTAGGACAATGTTGCAAATTGTATTATCATCTTTTCCTTTACACAGTATGATTTTTGTTTTATTCACGTTAATTTTCGCAGTGTTGACAATGATATCCCGTAGCATAGTCTATGCGCACTCTGTATCTTTATTGCTTATAAGCGCTTCTCAGGTTGCCCTATCTATGCGTTTGTTTAACTTATTCTAAAAATCTATCCGCACTTCCGGTTTTTGTAAATTTTCAATCTTGTTTCGCGTTTGTTTCGTTTTTTTTGTTCTCTTTCTTCTCCATCCCCGCCCTAAGCTTATTTTGGAGACTAGAAGGTAGTGGTCAGTATTGCATTCAGAGCCTCTCATGACTTTTGTATCTTTGACCATTTCTCTTAGTCTTTCATCCAAAATAACGAAGTCAATTACACTGTGGCTATTTTCTTTACGCCACGTGTACATGTGGATAATTCTATGTATAAACCAAGTATTTGTAATAAATAGGTCCTTTTCCAAGCATAAGCTAACTAATTTTTCCCCGTTATATTTTTTTCTTGTTGGATCCCCAGAATTTTTTAGCACCCTTTCTGTATCTGTACCCTGACGTTGGACGCCGACCCATCCGCTCATATCTCCTAAGTGTCCCAGAAGGCGTCTTTGACATCTCTCAGATCACATCAACTAGGGCGTAGCACGCTTTGATAAATAATCTTCTGATTCCTATGTTCATTCTAGCCCATAGCAATCTGGGTGATACAAAATCATGATCTTTGTGATGTTGTTTTGCTTTTTCATTCATGATTACACCGACCCCTTGACTACCATCTGATTCACTATCTAATCCTGACCATATTTCAAAACCTCCTTTCAACACCCCATTTTCTATGTTTCTACTTTCGCAACCCTTTCTCTTCGTCTCAGGTACACATAAAATATCTAGTTTTCTTACGTGCATAGTTTCTCGTAGTTCTCTTACCTCAATATTACGGGTGGGAGTGCAAGGAATGCAAAGCCAGAGAGTCACAATTGGTTGACGTTTTATGCTGAGAAAGACACCAGCCCTCAGCAGTGTTGTATTAGGAAGGAGTTCCCATGTTTTGATCCGGCCTACCTCTAAACGACGAGCCAATAACTGTTTTTTTTTTTTTTTTTTTTTAATTTTTTACGCACAAATTTTGTTCAATCATCATTTGTCGTATCTTGCATATTTTTGCCGTGAAACTGAATTTTTGGATTTTCAATTATTTCTTGTGCAACAAAAATGTGAATTTTCGATTTTCCAAGAAAATTCGAAAACTCGTTATTATACTATTGTAGGGCGTGCAAAAAGAAAGATTTTTTTTATTTTGACTTTTTTTGTATCGTACGTTGTGTACGGAGGTGTTTCACGGGATCTCGAGCTCTCAAGCGAAAGCACGATTTCTCGGGTACCTATCAACTCAATTATTAGCAATAATAACGCTCGGAAGTTTTTTTCGATGGTTTCATTAAAAAGAGCAACTCAAAAAATATCGAAAGGTGTAAAAACCTCGATTTCGATTTTTCCAGAGTAAGCCCCTTTTCTTCGGCGCACGTCACATATACTGAGAACTTCCCGTACAGTGTTGCAAAAATTTTAATTTTAGTTTCTTTTTTTTGGATTTTGAAAATGCTGTAACTCTGAAAATTTTCGTTTTATCGAAAAATGTCATGAGAATAAATGGTGTGAATTTTTGAGTACTATAAACAGCCGCACATATAATTTTCAAAATTTGAAAAAAAATGGTATCAAAAATTTTCAAAATGCTCTAACTTTTTGAATTTTTATCCAAAATGGCTGGCTAACGAACTTGACCTTTAGTTTAGGAGACTCAAAGAGTATACTAAAGGACAATCGAATCAATCAATTCTTTCGAAAGTTCTCGTGCTCACAGACAGACAGACATAGTAGTCAGAGTTTTACCTGCTAGCCAGAGGGCCCTCTTCCGTCGCTGACTGAACTGCACCAGTGGTCAAAATACAATGCCTATCCGACTAATGGGTGCTCCTCCTACTTTTTCCAGGCTAAAATAGAAATAAATTGACCCTGTCGTTTGTACGTGATGATACATAAAATACGAGATATGAATTTTCGTAATTATGCAATTAGTAATTTAGAAATATTATATTCAAAATTTACGATTTTTGGCGACTCCAACGATATTTTATTCGCCCTAATAAGTTTAAATTTGCATTAAGAATCCTGCTATTTCTCTTTCGTAATATGAGAGAGCTAGAAAAAGTTTTTCTTTTGAGAAACGCCGTAACCAGATCAAATTTTTTCAGCTTTTTGAGCGTTCATTTATTTTTAATGGACCCCTGTTTTCAAAAAATAAATAAATAATAAATAAATGAATAAATCACGTATAAATAAATGGAAAAACGGCATGAGTTTGGAAACTCATAATACGTTCTAAAGTTGTTTTTTGAAAACAAGGGTGCATATTATACATGAGCTATCGCCTACAGAACTTTAATCAAAATGTTGGACAAAATTGGAAAGACCTCCAAAAAGATAAAAAAATTGACATATACACGCAAATACTAAAACTATGAAAATAATATCTTTTTGAAGAATATTTTGTTAACGCTCGATTTAAACGATTTCATCAATCGGCACCAAAATAATTAATAATAATAATGTTTCTGTATTGATATTATTTACATATTTGTATAATAATATTAATAATGACATAATTTATATATTATATGATATGATGTGATATGATATGATATGATATGATATGATATGATATGATATGATATG
>CAKNXH010060751.1:206838-232063 GCA_932178445.1 Andricus quercusramuli | reverse complement strand
TGATATGATATGATATGATATGATATGATATGATATGATATGATATGGTATGATATATGATAATCTTTTCGAACGAAAGAAGTTGCGAACAGATTTCTTCGATTTTAACGGAAGTTTTCTGTGATTACCTGTAACAGAAAATTACGTAAGTTTTTTCGTGATTGAAGGCAAATTCACGAAAAATCTTTTCAAATAATTCGGGGCAACATGAAAATAGTTATTTTGTATTTTTCTGCATCTTTAGCTCAGATTCTTTGGATGTTTGATGTTTGAAACAGGAATCTGTTTTCATACAGTAATCAACAGACTGCTCTTATTTAAAAAGCAATTAGTGCCATTTCCTGCAGATGTATGGTTTATGGTATTATAGGCAACCATGGTAATTCATTGCTTTTTGAATATCCTGAAGTTTCCTAAATAATTGGATTGAAGACTTAAGCAAACCTTTAGAATTAAAGCTTGAAATTTTGTGATTTAGCGGTAATTGATTTTTAATGTAGACTACTTGTATTATTCTATTAGTTTACGCCTTAGCCAATCATATTGTGGTTGTGGTAAAATGGCATTAAAGACCATTTTCAGCGAAAGAGGCAACGTGATTCTTTTATTGGACAATTTTAAATTTCGAAAATGTAATCAGATTAAGTCTACTGGAGAGCAGTGCTGACGTTGTGCCAACAAAAATTGTCCGACAAGTGCATATTCTTTAGGAAGTGATGATGACTTAGTGATTTCTCGAAAAGAAAGTAATCATAATCACCAAGCTTTGAGTGACCAAGTGCTGACGAGGAATGCGATCAGCAACAAAGTGAAACGCAAAGCTGAAGAAAATTTATGTGAGAGGCCAGCGAAGGTGATCCATCGAGAACTAGATGCTGATTCTATTGCAAATCTAACGAAGAGGGACATAACATATATTAGCAACAATATTTCTCATGCGAAACTGTCTACGACGGAGAAACAGCCGGAATCAAATGCAGACGTCCATGATTTTTTGGATGCCATTCCTGTAAAAAACACAGGAGGCGATGAGTTCCTTCTTCATAATGACAAGGAAAAAAACATTGTGATTTTTTCCTCTGACAAAAATTAAAAATTTTCGTCCGACAATCAAGATGTTTTACTAGCAGACGGGACGTTTCAATTCTGCACGAAATTCTTCTTACAATTGTTCACATTACATTGTTATCTTAATGGTTTTTACATCCCTCTTGTGTTTTGTTTATTGGCGGATAAAAAAACAAAGCACTTATGCAGAGGTTTTTCGATTCTTGAAAGATCAATGCAAAAATAAAGGACTGTCTACGTTTCAACCCAAGAATATAGTTCTGGATTTCAAAATGACCATACATTTGGGGATAAGGGACAATTTCGTCAATGTTAACATCCTTGGATGTCAATTTCATCTAGGTCAGGCCTGGTAAGTTTAAGTTTTCCAAAATTAAAAATTTTGTTTCTTTTTCTTCTTAAAATTTCATAATTTTTCATATTTTTTAGAAACTAATTTTATAACTGAATATGATTATAATATACTTTTACTGTTTTTTTTATTGAATATTAGTTAAAAATGAATGGGTATTTTTAAATAATATATACATATATATATATATATATATATATATATATATAAATATATATTTTAACGTGGTGGTTTGCCACTCGTTGCTGATCCTCCCCCCAGACCTAACAATCAGTACAAAAATATTCACGGCCGGCACTGACTCGAAATGATTTAATTAAGGAATGAGAATGAGAGAATCTGTATTGTAGGAATGAATGGAAAAGAGGTTGGATAGGTCAGGGATTAGGTATAGTTAGTTAGTTACTTTTATTCTTTTTAGATAAATGTACATTTGAACCAGGTCAGTTTAGAAACCGAGGAAAAGTTTATCTGAGGATTTTTCATCCTACCTTGAATCTGGGAGTTAGAAAATGAGAATCTACAATAATAATCCTGAGAAGAAAGAAGAACTGCTGTCAAACTGTCACTCCACCTCACTCAAATCCCCCCCCCCCCCCCCCCCCCCACGGACCACTACAACAAGTGTCGCCGCACTGCTGATTTCAACACTGCACTTTTGGGACACACTGCTATCCAATAACGGGCCCGTCCAACAACACCTTCCGGCTCGAGTCAAATAATCCATACTCAATAGGATAAAACCACTACTCACGACGTACCGGACCATATTCTTTCCGGCCGACGTCAAAAAAAAACTGGTGCAGCCATCTTGCCAAAAGTATCGAGCCGGCTTACCACCAGGAGGACACTCAACCGGATGCCCAACCGGGGAACAACCGGATGCAGAGAAAGAGGGCGGCACCTGACGAGAGGGAAATTCTGGCGGGACTGATGCAAGTGGGGAGACCGAGAGCAGCGGAACGCTGGACAGACCAGTGTCGGCCGTCAAAGGGATACTTTATTATCGAATATTTACCTTTGCCACGGAGCAAGAGAAGGAGGATTTGTCAGATTGAAAGAGTACTTCTTGGATTCAAGGTAGGCGTCACAGACGTTTGGTCTATTCTTACCTCCAGATTTTCTTTTGTTTCTCGTCATGAGCCGCGGTCGAATTTAGTATTCCTTTTTTTTTGTTTTTGAGGATTAGCAATTATTCTTGTTTGACTCCTTGGAGTAAATATGTGTGAGAGAGTTAGTGATTTGAGTCAGTTCTGAAATTATGGATCTTAGTAAGCAAATTCTAGTATTCTTGTTAAGCAAATTTCAGTGTTATAATTATGCAAATTTTAGTGTTCTTGTTAAGCAAATTTTAGTTTTCTAGTTAAGCAAATTTTAGTGTTTGGTAAATTTATTTAATATGTGATGTGGGGATATTTCGGTGATTCGGCAATGCGTTTGTTTGGAGATTGAATATTGTCGGAAAAGCTTTTGCGAAATTTTCGGCTATTCGTACGGAATTTTCGGGATTCGTGGGAGCATTCGAAATTTTTCCTGGGATTTTCGGGAATTACGCTCAAAAGTTTATTTGTTGTTCGCGACTATTGGTACGGAATCGGATTTTAGGATATTTTCAGGAATCGTATAGGAAATTGATTCGCTTTTAGTTCGCGGCTATTAATACGGAATTTAGTGGATTTTGGGAGTAGGTTTGGGAATTATTTTCGTTCAAACTTAGGATTGTTTGGGAAAGGCTTACTCGGTAGTTTCGGGACAGCCATGGCTATTCGTACGGAAGTGTGAGAAATTGTTTAAATTTCGGGATTTTATCCAGGACTATCCGAGATGTTGGAAGTTTCAAGAATGTTTTAAAAGATTCTTCATCGGATATCGTGGGGTGGTCAGTACTGTCTAGAAGTACGGAATTTCTTGGGAAGCTTTCGCGATTTCAGTGGAATTTTATTTATTTTTTTTTATTTCGCGATTTCGCACGGAATTTTAGAAATTACTCGATTCCACCAAAAAAAAAAGTTTGCAATTCTATCGTGATTTCGGAGCAGTTTTCACACATTCATTTTTTTTTGAGTATTTGCGAATATCCACGAGATTATTTCCGGATATTCGGAATTGCTTCTGGATCGCTGGTTAGAGAATTATTGTATGATTCTGGGAAAATGGACCGAACTACATTAAGCGTGGATAGGTTATGGGCGGAAACTACCGACACCATTGTGAGTTGGGCAAGTTCGCTAACCGAGAAAGAACTTCGTGATGTACTTGGGTACCTTAAACTTAACGTAAACGGGGATGACGCAACTCTGGGATGGCGCTTAGTCAGCTTCCACCAGCATTGTCGACACATGCATCTCACGTGGGAGGAGAGCGGGGAGCGAGATTTAACAACGGAAATAGAAAATTTCCGCGTTTCGCGTAAAGTTACAACCGCAACCCCTCCGTCGACCCTCAGCGTCTCTTTAGCCACCCAACTTACCCACCCAGCGGGATTTATAGCGAGTTTTAATGCTTTGTCGATTGCGGAACCGTTGTTCACACCAACAACAAACGTCGGTGGCGTAACCTTTGCTCGGAGTCTGGAGAACGTAACTACGTTCTCTCCGCTCACAAATACAACGCCCTTGTACACACCCGCGAGCCGTTCTACCATGATACCTTCGGCCTTTCCGAAAGTGATTCAGTCCACGGGAATACGCATGACTTCTTTCGCCGCTGATCGCGCTCCAAATAGTGGCCGTGAAGGTGGCTTGCCTTCGACGGGTTTTCCGAATCTCTCGAGACTTCGAGAAGAGGAAACTCAGTCGAATGCAAGCTATGTCACGGCCACTTTACATAACAATAATCCATTTTTGGATTCTTTTGTGGCAAACGATGATCCCTTTTGCACAGATAATGTTCCCTATAGACATTTGGAGAATCAAACAAGAGTCCAGATGTCCTCTCCTAACCCGGTAAGTGGGTTGCTGACCGGATTGGGCCAGAGAAGTAGGGATGATATTCACTCAATAGTGCGAAAGTGGAATATCAGCTACGACGGAAAGCGCGGTAGCAGTGCGGAGGAGTTCCTTACTCAGATCGAGGAATGTAGGAAGGGCAGTGCACTATCGGATGAGGATCTTTTTAGAGCACTCCCGTTCTTATTAAAACCACCCGTGCAACATTGGTACAGGTTCCATCGCGAAAAATGGGATACGTGGCAGCAATTTGCTATCGCCTTTAGGCGTAGGTATGGGGGGATCAATTTCCAGATGCGAGTCAGGGATGAAGGGCGTAAAAGGACTCAAGGTCCAAACGAGCCTATAGCAGACTATCTGCTTAACATTCGCCTGATTTTCCAACACTACGATCCTCCAATATCGGAAAGGGAACAATTGCAGATGGCAATTAATAATTTGCACCCCAAATATTTGGAAGCCCTTCCTAAAATGGAGTACCGTACCTTTGAAGAGTTGGAAGATGCGGGCGAAAGACTCGAGGCATCCAAAATGATAAGTAAGGCATATTTACCCCCTTCACCTGCCCAAGATAGTGTTTTACCCGAATTTGCCTATCGGAATCAAGAAAGAAAGACAGAAGGGGTATCTGCTACGGAGAACCAACCTGAAATCGCGGACAAACCGAACCAAGGGGCGAACAAAACACAAAAGAAGGGTAATAAATCGGGAAATGACAAGATCCAAAATAAACCCAATAAAAATGCTGGAGAAAAAGGAGTAAATAATTCCCAAAATAATAATCCTCCCAACGTTAAAAAAAATAAAACGTGTGCCGTAATGGGTCCTCCCAATATTCCAATCCCTTCAGTACCACAATTATTTAGTACACCCCCTACTATGGGTGCATATCCGCCCTATTTTAACTATGTCTTGTATCCAGGTTTTCCTCAGGCACAGCTGTTGCCAGCTAATTTCAGTTATCCTTCATTGGCTACTCAGACCGTCGAAGCGTCAAACCTTGCGACTGCTGCGGTCGGTGCTAAGCAGCAAGGAGCGAATCCTCTAGCGCCGGCCCCCTTAGTGTGCACAACCGCTAGTGGCACTTCAAGAGGGGAGCGAGGCTGCTGTTGGAATTGCCGAGGGCAGGGACATAATTGGCGTTCTTGCTCTCAAACTAAAACTACATTTTGCTACGTATGTGGCAAACCCGGTCAAATCTCATCGAACTGTAGCAGATGTTCGGGACCCAGACCGGGAAACGAATAAGGGTGAGTGACCATGGGGTCCGGCCACTTTCCCCTTTCGTTGTTAAGGCCCCTCAGATTTCATTAGATCAGGTAAATGCAGTACTTGATGAGCGGCGCCTGTTCATTACAGTCAGCGTTGATGGTCGCTCACTGTATGGACTCTTTGACCCAGGCTCGTGCTGTACCTATGTAGGTAAGCAGGCCTTTGAAAAATTTTCGAGTTTACTTGCGAAATTAGCGGATCAACCACGTCCAGGTATTATGTATCCTAACGGGAAGATCGAGGAAACCGCTGGTCAAGCTATTTTGCCCCTGGAGTTTTTAGGTATAAGGAAATTTTTGCAGATTCGTTTTGCGCCGACCTTCGATTGTGAAGTTTTGCTCGGTCACGATTTTGCGGAATTATTCAATTTCGATGTTAGATTTAAGCCTCGTATTTGGAGAATAGGTGATGGTGTTTGGCGAACGTATGAAGGACAAATATTAGGTCCAAAAGCAAACCTGCCGTCGGAAATATCAAAAATTCGTGCGGAGGATGCTTAAATTTCTTTGTCGAATGAAATCGCGCGAGCCTCTGCAGGTATAACGGAATTAAAGCCTTTTGAGGCCAAATACCTAGAAGATTTTCTTAGAAGAAAAATTCCTCCTATGTCAGTCAGGCTTCCTGCTACACACCTAGTAAAACACCATATTGACATTCAGGGACATTTCCCCATCAGGAAAGCTTATCGACGTCTTTCTCCCAAGGTTCATGAGTCCTTGGCACAATCCGTTCAGAAGCTGGAACCTGAGGGGATAATAAGCCCTAGCAAAAGCGAATGGTGTAACCCTGTGGTGATGATTAGGAAGTCTGATGGCGACTATAGGCTCTGCATAGATTTCAGGAAATTAAACGAGGTAGCCAAGAAAGACGCGTACCCAATGAGAAATATTAGTTCCATCTTGGACAAGCTTTCTTCGGCGCGATACATTTCCAAAATTGACCTCAGTCAGGCATTCCATCAGATCCCTCTCACCGATGAATCTAAGGAATTCACTGCTTTCCCAGTACCAGGCAAGGGGCTTTACCATTACAACTGTATGCCATTCGGGTTATCGGGAGCTCCAGCTACGTTTCAGCGATTGCTGGACTGACTGATAACGCCAGAATTTGAGCCCCATGCATTTGCGTACATGGATCACATAATTGTCGTCAGTGAAACCTTTGAAGAACACATCTATTGGTTGGAGAAAGTTTTGGATGTGATTATCAATGCCGGGCTTACGGTCAATCCCGACAAAAGTGAATTTGGTTGTAGTCGAGTCCGATACCTCGGATATCTCGTGGATGAGACAGGAATGCACCCCGACCCGGAGAAGACTGAGCCGATAACATCTTACCCGGCACCGACTACTTTGCGCAAGCTTAAAAGATTTCTGGGTATGGTCTCGTGGTATAGGAGATTCATAAAGGATTTCGCCCAAAAGGCAGAACCACTCCATCGATTATTGAAGAAAAATCGAAGGTTTGAGTGTGAGGAAGACCAAGAAAAGGCCTTTCAAGACTTGAAATCCGCATTGATCTCCGCTCCCACGTTATCTAGACCAGATTTCAGTTTACCGTTTTGCCTACAAACGGACGCAAGTAGTACGGGCTTGGGGCCGTCCTCACTCAAATCCAAGATGGTGTGGAACGCGTGATAGTCTTTGCTAGTCGATCCATGCAAGGCGCGGAGAAAAACTACACCGTGACGGAGCAGGAATGCTTAGCAGTAGTATGGGCGGTCGAAAAGTTTAGGCCTTATTTGGAGGGTTATCACTTCATAGTGATCACGGACCATAGCAGTCTCTGATGGCTCTATCATTTGAGAGACCCTACTGGGAGATTGGGTAGATGGGCCCTTAAGTTACTGCAATATGATTTTCAAGTTGAACACAGAAAGGGTGCCCTTCACCATGTACCAGGCGCGCTCTTGCGCATGTTTGAGCCGGACTCTGGAGTGGTATGTGCCATCGGTGAGACTGATGATCTTTGGTATATCCGAAGAACGAAATTGGTCCAAGAAATGCAATATCAATTTCCAGATTGGAAATTAGAGGGCGACCGTCTGTATTGTCACCGCCCAGACCACCTTACCGATCCATTATTACCCGATTTAGAGGCATGGAAGCTGGTTCTGCCTTTGGAGCTTCGTGACGAGACAATAAGTGAAGCTCACGATACTACGACGTCTGGCCACTTAGGTGTGGATAAAACCTTCCAGCGTCTTTCGCTGCTTTACTATTGGCCTGGCATGTTCAATGACGTTGCAAAATACGTTCGAGCATGTCAAACTTGTCAGGAGATAAAGGTAGACCAAGCAGGTCCAGTAGGCCTGATGGGTAAACGAATGATAGAGCAGCCTTGGTCAGTGGTAGCAGCGGACATGATGGGTCCGTTCCCAACAAGCCGCTCTGGTTACCAGTATATACTGGTTTTTTAAGATATGTTCACTAACTGGATCGAGGTTATGCCCCTTCGAAAGGCAATTGCTGCAAATGTCCAGAAATCGTTCGAAGAATCTATCATCTTTAGATGGGGAACCCCTGAAGTACTGTTCACGGATAATGGCACGGAGTTTGTGAACAAGTTGATTTCTAAGGCCGCATCGGAATTAGGGATTAGGCACTCGACCACCCCACCATATCATGCTCAAGCTAATCCGGTTGATAGGGTTAATCGTGTGCTTAAAACCATGATATCATCCTTCGTGGAGGGTGACCATCGTAATTGGAATAAACATCTTCCCGATTTCCGATTTGCGTACAATACGGCCGTACATAGTTCCACTCGAGTGTCGCCAGCACTCTTGAATTTTGGTAGAGAGCCTAGACTGGCAAAAACGTTGAAGCGACAGGAAGAGGGAGTTCCCGATATAGTTCCATTAGCTGTAGAAGAATGGGAAGATAGAATTAAGCGATTACCGGCCCTCAGAGACCTAGTCGCACATCACTTGGATTTAGCATCTGACCGTCAGGCGAAGTATTATAATCGCCGTAGACGAGATATTCGCTACCAAATAGGTGATATAGTGTGGCGTAGGACTCATACTTTATCGTTGGCTATAGATTATGTTGCGAAGAAGTTATCGCCAAAATATGCAGGTCCGTTTAGGGTTGTGAAAGTAATATCACCAGTAGTTTACGAAATCCAAGATGAGTCCGGAATAATTGAAAAGGCTAATATCAAAGATTTAAAACACTATTGGTCGATTAATCCGAGCCTAGTTAACAAAAGTCCCTTTTCACGGAACGAAGATGAGGAAGAAGATTCCCAAGTTCCGCCCAGAGACGGTTCAGGAGCTCCGAAGGCGTCGGGGCCACTCTTGCCATCTTCACTTCAGAAGACCCCGCGCCATCAATCAAGCCCCTTTGCTGCGCATCGAGCGAGAACCGATCGACCGGAGGGACAGGTTCCCGTCATTCCCAGCGGTTCCACAGGATCGGAAATACCGACCAGTGACGATACTGGAGTTTGAAGAACAGGAGATAATATATCATTATTATTTATTAATTATATTATTAATAACTATATTATCTTATAATATATTATATCTTATAATAATATATCTTATCTTATATATAATATCAATCTGATCTCACGCTATATATTTATGAATTATTATTATTATTTTATATAATGAATATATATATATATATATATATATATATATTTATAATAATAAAATATTATTATGAATATAATGAGAAATAATACTCAGATGGTAGAACTGACATACTTCAGACCAATCAGTAGAAATTCGTTGTTAAAATTTCTTTATTTCTGTCGACGTTTCGAAAACTATGACGTTTTCCTCATCAGGACTTTGAAGTTCCGTTTCCATTTTTGAAATTCATCACATTTTTAATCAGAAAAATTCTATTCCTCATCTGTATAAATATATGTAACATTAATTAATTATACTCAATATCATTTAAATAGTTAAAAAAAAAAAAAATTTATAATTAATTTTTAGGTTAGAAATTGTAATTGTAAAAATTTGTTATCTTATAGGCTTCATTTTTGAAAGAATTGTTGTTACATCTTATAAAAATTTACTTAAATAAATATTTTTCTAAATTCAATACATTTTTTCCATTAATAGCTTGGTTAATTTAGTGAAACAGTCGGAGCTTCTATTTCGCTCCATTTTTGCTACGATACATTCAATACAGAGAGGAAGAGAGTTCTTAACAAAAGATGGAATACACAATGACGTATCAACAATTTATAATATAAGGTGCTATAGTTTCTATGTAGATCTAATTACAATATTGAATTTGATCGTTAAAAATTTTTTATAATTAATGTATATAAACCTATAATGTGTAAATTACAATTTTATTAAATTAGAGAATCTAAAATTATATTATAAATTGGACTATAATTGTTGAGATCTGAAATTATATTCAAATAATGATTACTGTTTTTCTTTATAAAAAACATTTCTGCTATTAATCTTTTAAATTCATTAGGTTCATGATGTAATACTATAACATTATCCCAATCGATCAAATGTCCAGTTTCTACCTGATGTTTTGCTATGACTTTATGGTTTTTTGGATTTTGTCTAAAATTATCATGATGTTCTTTTATTCTTGTAGCAAGTAACCTACTAGTTTGACCCACATAACATTTTTCACAATTCAAACATTGAATTTTATATACTACATCAGTAAATTGTAATATTAAAATCATTTAAAATTCTTTTTTTATACCATTAAGACGTTTCCATTTCGGCAAGCCTCTAGGGGTAGGCGTGACACTACCCGATTCGGGTAGTGTTTCTAGGTGGATAGTTTCTTGTGGTAAATAACTACAAGTGTGGGCTCACCACACCCACGACCGCCAACAGCAACGCAGTAGTATTATTCTAAAACGGTCACCCATCCAAGTACTAACCGCGCCCAACACTGCTTAACTTCAGTGATCTAACGGGAACTGGTGTTTACAGCGTGGTATGGCCGTTGCCATTAATTTCAAAATATAACTTACCTTGATATGGAATTGATATTATTGGTTTGAAATTTGAATTTCTTACAATTTTTATATTATTTTGGTTGGAAAAAGAATCTGTAATTGTTTTGATTTTATTATTAACATATATTTAAATACATTCTATTGGGTAATTATTCAAAAGTAACGTTTTTCAAATAAATTCTATATTTGTACTGTGAAATGATTTATCTGATAATTTTAAAGTTGTATCAATAAGATTTTTTATTATTGAAATTTTATGTTGTATTGGATGGTTTGAAAGAAAATTTATATATCTGCCAGAATAAGTATTTTTACGGAACCAATCAGTTAGGATATTACCTGAATCAGTTTTTATAACATTAACATTTAAAAACGAAATAGAATTATTACTTTCAATTTCGTGTATAAATTTAAGCCTTGAATGATAAGAATTAAATTGATTTAATACATAAAGTAGTTTATCTTTAGGTAATATAATGAACGTATCATCGACATATCTAAAATATGTGTGTAACGAAAAATTAAAATTTTTAATTACATTTGATTCTAAATCTTGCATAACTAAATCAGCTAATGTTGGAGAAATAGGTGAACCCATAGGTGTTCCAAAAATTTGTCTATAAAAATTGTTATTGAATTTAAAAACTGTTTGTTCCATTAAAAATTGTATTCCTTCTTTAAATTTTTTAATAGGTTTTTTTTAGGTATAGTTTTTTATATGAATCCATCCACTTAATATACTATTGATGACTAAATCGAGTGTTACATTTGTGAATAGTAAAGAAACATCTAATGAAACCATGATATGATCATGTGGAATTGTTTTATTAATTATTTCATTTTTAAATTCAAAAGAATTTTTTAATTGATATTTTGGTACTATTGAAGCTTTTTTAAGAATATTATTAAAAATAATAGCCATTTTATAAGTAGGTGAGTTTATCAATGATACTACAGGTCGAAGTCGACAATTATCTTTATGAACTTTAGGTAACCCATAGATTCTAGGAATGTTAGTATCATGAACTAAAATATCTTTTCTTAATATTTCTTTATCTAAATAACCATTAATTCTCCAAGAATTTAACAATTTAAATGTTTTATTTTTCAATTCTTTTTCAGGGTTTTCATTTAATTTTTCATAAGTTTTTTTGTCATTTAATAATTCATGCATTTTATTATTATAAAATTCCTTTCTCAGTATTACTGTAATGTTACTTTTATCTGCATGAGTTATTAGTAATTGTTTATTAGCTTTAATCAATGTTTGTGTTTTCTTAATGTTTTGTGCTAAAATTCTATCGATTTCTGTAATTTTATTATTCTGTAAAAAATGTTGTGCAGTATTAATTATTCTATGTCTTAATAAATCACGTTCTTCATTATTTTCAATTAGCCTAATATTTGACTCTATATCTTTAACCATATTCATAATTATTTTACTTTTGTTTGTTGAAAATGAAGAACTAAATTTATTCCCTAACCTTAAAATGTCATTAACATTGTCTGGAATTTGAACATTACTAAAATTTATTAGCCAAGGATCATTGGCTTTACTGTATTCTGTATCTTTATGTTTATTAATATTAAAAGGTACTTGAACTTTACTTTTAATTTTTAAATTTTGTAGTTTTTTCCATTCTTTGTTTATCTTTTGAATTATTTTTTAAATTATTTAATTGCATTTCTAAAATGTTGGTATATATATTAATAGGTGATGAATTTCTTAAATTTGTTTTGATATTATTGAAATTTTGTATTAAATATTTTAAATGGATATCTAAGTCTTTTATTTCATCATTAAGTAAACGATGTTCTAAAGAATCAACTATGAAATTAACATGGTTTTTTGTACTATGACTGAAAAATTGTAAATTTCTAACATTCCTAGTAGCATTAGTGATACTCTTTGGTAATAAATTCTTTAGAACATCGTTTACTTAATGATGAAATAAAAGACTTGAATATCCATTTGAAATATTTGATACAAAATTTCAATAATATAAAAATAAATTTAAGAAATTCATTACCTATTAATATCTATACCAAAAGTTTAGAAATGCAATTAAATCATTCAAAAAATAATTCAAAAGATAAACAAAGAATGGAAAAAAACTACAAAATTTGAAAATTAAAAATAATTATGAATATGGTTAAAGATATAGAGTCAAATATTAGGCTAATTGAAAATAATCAAGAACGTGATTTATTAAGACATGGAATAATTAATACTGCACAACATTTTTTACAGAATAATAAAATTACAGAAATCGATAGAATTTAAGCACAAAATATCAAGAAAACACAAACATTTATTAAAGCTAATAAACAATTACTAATAACTCATGCAGATAAAAGTAACATTACAGTAATACTGAGAAAGGAATCTTATAATAATAAAATGCATGAATTATTAAATGACAAAAAAACTTATGAAAAATTAAATGAAAACCCTGAAAAAGAATTAAAAAATAAGACATTTAAATTGTTATATTCTTGGAGAATTAATGGTTATTTAGATAAAGAAATAT
This sequence comes from Andricus quercusramuli, assembly GCA_932178445.1. Classification (NCBI taxonomy): domain Eukaryota; kingdom Metazoa; phylum Arthropoda; class Insecta; order Hymenoptera; family Cynipidae; genus Andricus; species Andricus quercusramuli. The sequence goes on along the minus strand of CAKNXH010060751.1, from coordinate 218,936 downwards.
TACGAAAAGATATTTTAGTTCATGATACTAACATTCCTAGAATATATGGGTTACCTAAAGTTCAGAAAGATAATTGTCCACTTCGACCTGTAGTATCAGTAATAAACTCACCTACTTATAAAATGGCTTATATTTTTAATAATATTCTTAAAAAGGCTTTAATAGTACCAAAATATCAAGTAAAAAATTCTTTTGAATTTTAAAATAAAATAATTAATAAAACAATTCCACATGATCGTATCATGGTTTCATTATATGTTTCTTCACTATTCACAAATGTACCACTCGATTTAGTTATCAATAGTATATTAAGTAGATGGATTCATATGAAAAACTATACAGAATTACCTATCGAAAAATTTGAAGAAGGAATAAAAATTTTAATTGAACAAACAGTTTTTAAATTCAATAACAATTTTTATAGACAATTTTTTGGAACACCTATGGGTTCACCTATTTCTCCAACATTAGCTGATTTAGTTATGCAAGATTTAGAATCAAATGTAATTAAAAATTTAAATTTTTCGTTACACACATATTTTATATATGTCGATGACACGTTCATTATATTACCTAAAGATAAACTACTTTATGTATTAAATCATTTTAATTCTTATCATCCAAGATTTAAATTTACACATGAAATTGGAAGTAATAATTCTATTTACTGATGTAGTATATAAAATTCAATGTTTGAATTGTGAAAAATGTTATGTGGGTCAAACTAGTAGATTACTTGCTACAAGAATAAAAGAACATCATGATAATTTTAGACAAAATCCAAAAAAACATAAAGTCATATACAAAGCATCAGGTAGAAATTGGACATTTGATCGATTGGGATAATGTTATAGTATTACATCATGAACCTAATGAATTTAAAAGATTTATAGCCGAAATGTTTTTTATAAAGAAAAGCAGTAATAATTGTTTGAATATAATTTCAGATCTTAACAATTATAGTCCAATTTATAATATAACTTTAGATTCTCTAATTTAATAAAATTGTTATGTTTAAATTTTGAATTGATGAATTTTTTCTAAGTTTTTATTATTTTAAATAACACATTATAGGTTTATATACATTAATTATAAAAAATTTTTAACGATCAAATTCAATATTGTAATTAGATCTACATAGAAACTATAGCACCTTATATTATAAATCGTTGATACGTCATTGTGTATTCCATCTTTTCTTAAGAACTCTCTTCCTCTCTGTATTGAATGTATCCCAGCAAAAATGGAGCGAAATAGAAGCTCCGACTGTTTCACTAAATTAACCAAGCTATTAATGGAAAAAATGTATTGAATTTAGAAAAATATTTATTTAAGTAAATTTTTATAAGATGTAACAACAATTCTTTCAAAAATGAAGCCTATAAGATAACAAATTTTTACAATTGCAATTTCTAACCTAAAAATTAATTATAAATTTTTTTTTTTTAAACTATTTAAATGATATTGAGTATAATTAATTGATGTTACATATATTTATACAGATGAGGAATAGAATTTTTCTGATCAAAAATGTGATGAATTTTAAAAATGGAAACGGAACGTCAAAGTCCTGATGAGGAAAACGTCATAGTTTTCGAAATGTCGACAGAAATAAAGAAATTTTAACAACGAATTTCTACTGATTGGTCTGAAGTATGTCATTTCTATCATCTAAATATTATTTCTCATTAACTTATATCACTCAGACAAACAACAGCGCTTTAACAACATCATTATTCTAAATTATGAATATATATATATATATATATATATTATATAAAAATAATAATATATTTATATATTACATAATTATCATCAATTATCATTTATAATTAATAATAATAATAAATATATAGCGTGAGATCAGATTGATCTTATATAAGAGATAAGATATATTATAAGATAATATAATTATAATATAATATATTTTATATAATTAATATTATATATTAATATATTATATATAATATATTATATTATAATCATATGTATGTATGTATGTATATTTAATCTCTCCCTTTTACGGGTTTGAGGGCCTCCGCTCCCTGTACATATATTTACACTTCATCCTTAGTCAATCTTATCCGCCGCTTATATTCTAATGCTTCGCCTTACATAATCACAATAATATTAATACTATTCTTCTTAACATTCTAAAATGAGCGATCTTCCAGGGCTTCCGTTTTCTCTTACCATCAAATGCTTTTTCACCGTTTTAAAATTTAAAATTTTTTACTGGTTACTTTCCTTTAAACAGGATTACCCGTTTGGCTCTGCCCTGATCCCTTGCTTTCTCTTAATTCTTCCAGTTTTTTCATCCACATCACTCTCTGTCCATTACCATCCAAGATCCATCTCACACACTCATCCACACTCAACTGTCCATCTTCCTCTCCTGTAAACCTCTCTAACACATGTGCCCATGACTCCACTTCGTATCCACATACTGTGCACAGATTTTCCCCTTCATCCATCCAATATCTACAAGCTCTCACTCCTTCCCCCATTTTAAACCGTATCACCCTATTCCATTTGTCTTCCTTTTTCATCTTTTGCAAATATTCTGGTTCCGTCAACTCTTTGACCATCATATACCATCTATTGTACCTAGAATCCATAATCGGTGCACTCGAGTTCCGCTCGCGGTCAAGATTTTACTTTTATGGTTCAACCACCCTCGGTTTGAAAATGCTGAGTTCCGCTCGCGGCAAGAGTAGGTAGCCCTGAATCGGGTGCACCCGACTTAGCGACTTAGAGCTGCCCCTCCCACTAAGAATTAAACCATTAAATGTAGTAGTGTATTTCTTGAACAAAAGTGGCGTCGCTTCGGCGACGACACAATAGTCTATGATAAAATTCAGACTAATGTATATTACAGACTAATGTTGTACCAAATTTAGGCGCTAGAGTTTACAACAATCTATGACCTGAGCTAAGAATTCACTCAGTTTTGCTTGCAACTTTGTACACATCGGGTGTCTTGAAAATTCGAAAATGGAACTAAAAACCATATTCAGCTCAAAAGGAAAAGTTCTTCTTGTAATGCATAATTACATATTTTATAAATACAAAGAACTAAAATCTACAGGAGAGCAGCGTTGGCGATCTATTCAAAAGTCGTGTGTGAAAAGTGTGTACACCTTGGGGGGAAGTGATTTAATTTTTTCGCGAACCGAGGGTGAACATAATCACCAACCTCTGACCGAACGAACTTTAACAAGGAACACTGTGAGCAATAGTGCCAAAAGGAAGTTGGAAGACAACTCTTGTGAAAGACCTTCAGGGCCGTAACTAGAATTGAACTTAAGGTAGGGCATCGGTGGTTAAAGGTAGGGCATCGTTGGTTAAAGGTAGGGTGGAAGTAAAAATCGTACTTGATCTGATCTGGACAATTGTATTCTTTAAGGTAGGGCATTGGTATTTTAAGGTAGGGCATTGCCCCACAATGCCCCCCCTTAGCTACGGCCATGAAGACCTTCCAAATTAGTGCATCGAGAATTGGATGAAAATTCAATACAAATATTAACCAGGAAGGATGTTAAAAACATCTCGAACAACAGTTCGCATGCTAGGACTTCAAAAAAAGGAAACCTCCCGAAAACAATAATGGACACTCACGATTATTTGGATTCGATTGAAGTGAAGGATGTCAAAGGCCATAGCTTCCTCCTCCACAACGACAAAATACAAAATATTATCATCTTTTCCTCTGACGAAAATAAAAAATTTTTGTGTGAAACCCAAGAAGTGCTACGGGGAGATGGAAATTTTGAGTTTTGTGAGAAGTTTTTTTTTTACAGTTATTCACTTTGCACAGTTTCTGCAAAGGCTTCTACGTTCCTCTAGTGTTTTGTCTACTGAAAGACAAAAAATCGAGCACGTATGCGGAAGTTTTTCGTATCTTAGTGGAAAAGTGCAAAAATAAAGGATTTAAGAAGTTGGAACCTAAACATGTGGTCATCGATTTTGAGGTCTCAATTCATTTGAGCCTAAAGGAGGTTTTTAAACATGTAACTATCATGGCCCTATAATTGGCCATAATTTATAATAATATTGTGTATCATAAATTCTCGACGACTTGCAGACTTATTTCAACGTTCCTGTAATGCTTAAAAAATCATTAGCAAGAGAACATTATTATGGGAATTTTCATGATGAAACACCTTTCTGTAGCCTGTTGCTAATTCCGAATTATCTTCAAACACATAAATTGTGGAATGTGTTCGACTTGCCATTTTAATGCCTTCTTCTCCTTACAAAGGACTAAACTTCAGTACCACGGGCAACAATTTCAAATTATTTTCAACTTTCTTCATCCCCGAAGAAGTTCAATGCGTGCTCCTAATTCCATGATCCAACAAAGAATGGTCTCGCCACGCGCATCTAAATAAAAGTGAACCAATCAAAGGGTCCGTAGGTTGCGCGTGGCGGAACCAATCTTTGTTGGATCATGGAATTGGAGCACGCAGTCAACCCAGTCAATTTGTTAAGGGAATGTAGAAAGTTGAAAATAGTCTGAAATTTTTGCCCGTGGTACTTAAGCTTAGCACTTTGTAAGGATAAGAAGTCTTTAAAATGGCAAATCGAACACATTCCACAATTGATATTTTGGAAAGATAATCCGGAATTAGCAACAGGCTACAAAGAGGTGTTTCATCATGAAAATTTCCATACTAGTTTTATTTTGCTAATGATTTTTTAAGCTTTACAGGAAAGTTCAAATGGCTTACGAATAAGTCTGCAAGTCGTCGATGATTTACAAAGTTACACGATATTATAATAAATTATGGCCAATCAGGGCCAGTCATTTTCGGCTGTCGTTTTCCTGTCATTTTGCCTGTCGTTTTCTTGTGGTCGTGAAAAAATGACAGAAAAAAAATGACAGGGAAAAAATGACACACCTGTCACTTTTTTCCTGTCATATCTTTTCGTAAGGGCACATCGTAGATACAGCTAAAAATCACAAAAAACGAAGCTCTTCTTGAAATTTGAACAGAATTTTTTTTTTTGAGATTCAAATTATCAATAAAAATAGTCCAAAGCTAGTCGATTTATACCTGTATAGCGATAATTCCATTAAAATATTTTCTATCCTCCCTGATTGACTTTGAAGTTTCAAAAAATCGAAAAAAGTCGACTTTTTCGCTATTTTTTTAGACTCATGGTTAATTTCTCGACTATTTGACCATATAATGTGTGATATAAGTTAATCAGAATGTATTTGCGATATGTTGCAACAATAATATATAAGGAATGTTGTCACTAAAATAATTTTCATTGACTTTAAATTACAAGAAAGTATTTAAAAGTGATATATTGCTCTTTATTTGACAATAAAATTAATTTTCGGTATATTAATTATCAGAAAAAATAGTTCGAAACAAGGGGATTTGTACTTACATAGCAAAAAATGATTCAACTATTTTTTACCCTACCTAAGTGACCTTGAAATTTGAAAATATCAAAAAAATGGGCTTTTTCGCTATTTTCTTAAATTTAAGGCAATTTTTTCGACTATTTGACCATGACATGTCTGATATACGTTAAGAATAATGTATTTCAGTATTTTACACCAATAATATATGCAGAATGTTGATATACAAATCATTTTTATTAATTTTGGATTACAAGAAAATATCTAAAAGTGATATATTGCTTTTTACTTCACAACAAAATTAATTTTTGGTATCTAAATTAGGTAAAAATGTTTTCAAGTGTACCTAGATTCACACTTGTACAGTGAGGAGGTAATTTAAATAATTCTTATCCGGCCAGAATAACGTAGAGGATTAAAGAAAAATAGAATTCCATTTTTGTCGCTATTTTCTTAAAGTTATATGACTTATCAACCATGTGACCATCATACCATCGAATTAAATTCTGGGTTTTTTTAAAATCCTCTACGTTATTCTGGCCGGATAAGAATTATTTAAATTACCTCCTAACTGTACAAGTGTAAATCTAGGTACACCTGAAAACATTTTTACCTTATTTAGATACCGAAAATTAATTTTGGTGTGAAATAAAGAGCAATATATTACTTTGAGATATTTTCTTGTAATCCAAAATCGATAAAAATGATTTGTATATCGACATTCTGCACATATTATTGGTGTAAAATATTGAAAATACATTATTCTTAACGTGTATCAGACATTTCATGGTCAAATAGTCGAAAAAATTGCCTTAAATCTAAGAAAATAGCGAAAAAGCCCATTTTTTTTTGATATTTTGAAATTTCAAGGTCACTTATGTAGGGTAAAAAATATTTGAATCATTTTTTGCTATGTAAGTACAAATCCCCTTGTTTCGAACTATTTTTTCTGATAATTTATACACCGAAAATTAATTTTATTGTCAAATAAAGAGCAATATATCACTCTTAAATATTTTCTTGTAATTTAAAGTCAATGAAAATTATTTTAATGACAACATTCCTTATATATTATTGTTGCAACATATCGCAAATACATTCTGATTAACTTATATCACACATTATATGGTCAAATAGTCGAGAAATTAACCATGAGTCTAAAAAAATAGCGAAAAAGTCTACTTTTTTCGATTTTTTGAAACTTCAAAGTCAATCAGGGAGGATAGAAAATATTTTAATGGAATTATCGCTATACAGGTATAAATCGACTAGCTTTGGACTATTTTTATTGATAATTTAAATCTAAAAAAAAAAAAAAATTTCTGTTCAAATTTCAAGAAGAGCTTCGTTTTTTGTGATTTTTAGCTATATCTACGATGCGGAGACAGAAGGAATTTTTTTTTAATGAAACTTTAGGGGAGTGTTTTTGACTCCCAAAAGAAAGTTTTCATGGCTATTAGAACTTCGCGCAAACAACTTTATTTTTTTCGATACGCCCTAATGTGCATTCAGTGCAGATTTTCTTGACGGTTCTGGAGTACGTTCTTCTACAACATTAATAACCTCTTGGGCCATTTCCTTATTCAATCGAAACATACGTATAAAATGTTTCTCAGGTAACTCAAAAGGATCATCTCGTAAATGAATTCTCATTCTGTTATTTGCATGTCTTCCAGCATCATCTAATACCTTAATAACGTGCATGTTGAGTATGTCTCGTAACGTCATGATTACATGACAGCAGAATTCCATAAGTTTTATTAGATTATGTTATTCCTTATATTTTTCTCCACCTGCCACCATGATGCTTCCCCCACTTCCAAGATTTTGCTACTTTCGCATACGACTTTCATTTTCGAATGCCCCTAATCCACTCGTTGCAAAGTATTCGAAAATTTTCGTATACGAAACCGAACGAAAGACTCAAGAATACCGGTTTCATACTACTCGGCTACTTTCGTATACGAAAAACCGTCGAGTGAACTCAAGAATAGCACCCCTGGCCATTATTGCAGATTTCGAACAGCCTTTTTTGAATAATGCGCTTCATACTATAATAACATACGAAAATTTTGTAAACTTTAATAAACGCATACATATTGTAAGGTAGCGAAAAAAATATACATTTTGAAATGTCTGTCGGAAATCGACTGCGAAACGCGAGTGCCATGGTGAGAATGTGTGCCTGCAGAGCTTTCAGCAATTTAATCTTTAACTATCCTTCTTTATCGGAGGGACAAGCCCAAACAAGCGCGAAATCTGACAGGCGCAAGCTCAAACTAGCGAGCAAAGCGAGCCACACAGTGCGTTCACTCTAAAGGGGAAAAATGACACCGTGTTTAGTGTCTTCTATTCCCGATTGGCGGCGCATCTTTTCAAAAATATGCAAAAATGATTGCGGTTTTACAGGGGCCAGGGGACTTGTCAACTCGGTGCGTTGTAGCACGTGGTGGCACGTCCAAATATTTCAAGATTTCAAGTATATTTTATATTAAAGAAGAGTGTTTATTGAAATATATTTGCTCCTGTTGATGTGAATTTGGTGTTCACTCTTTTTTAGTGATACAAGTTTCGCGGTACATATTTTAAGAGGTTCGAACATCATGGCTAACCTCGAAATGTGTTGCCTAAGACGAAACTTGTATTTCAATTTAATAAGTGCAAAGATCAACTTCTGCAAACATATTTAAATAATAATTTTTCTTTAATATAAATTATACTTGGAATGAAACAAATGATGCTCAAATGAATAAAAGAAAATTAGAATTAGGGGTGAAGGGGGAGGGAGAGGTCTGCTCAGCGCAATTTAGTTAATTCTATTCCCCCTAGGAGTCGCATTCGCTAAATGTCATGCTCCCTAATTCCCCATTCAAGTCTCACAGAGTGAACGCACTGTGGCGAGCCACGCGCGATTAGAATGTTTCCCCCACTGTAGGCGTGATATCAAACTTGATATGTGAAAATATATTTCAATTGCCATTACCTATCAACAATACTTACCACTACTCCACACTAGAACTCACCAGTACTCATCACCAATACTTACGCCAGTACTCACACCTGTACTCACACCAGTACTTATTCCAGTACTCCCAACCACTTACTGCGCGAAATTAGTACTGGAATTTGTGAATTCATGCCAGTACTCACTTGAGTACACGGTTTTTCCAGTACTCATTTTTCGTAAGGGGAATTTATGAGAAATGTTCAGAAATCGTCAGAGCTTGGGTTCGAAGGATAATCCTTTTATTCGGGGTCCAAGAATAGAATACCATAAAAGCTAATCCCTTTTATATGTCGTCGAAACCCGTAGATTCTGAATTTCTAACTTTTGAATCTGTATATGCAACATTGAAAAAAAAATTATTTTCAATTTTCAATCATTTTGGGTTGGCCTACCTGCGGTCCTAGCCGACGGGCTACCTGATAGGATGTGAATTAGCATATCTTCAGAAATAGTCCGACTCGTCAGGAATGGTCAGGATGTTCAGGAATCATCAGAACTTCTGACCATTTGTGACGATTCCTGACTTTTTTTGAGTAGGGTAGAAGCATTTTGCAGAAAGCTGAAGAATTATTTGCTTAAACAAAGCTTTTAATTTCACAATACGATATTGTAAACACATGGAACGCTGACGAGAGTGGTTTTGCCTTAGAAATGCACTCTGGTCGTAGTCTTACTTTTGAAGGAGAACAATCGGTCGAAGGACTGGTTCAATCAATTTCGGCTACCACGCACAGTTATACGACTTTACCTGTCATATTTGCAGATGGAAAATTACTGCCAAAACTTCTGGTTGTTTTAAAAGAACCTACAGGAGAATTAGGCTCTCGAGTGGCAGCTTTTATGTTTAAATCGGTTAATATTTATATTCAGACATCAAAGTCTGGAAAACTAACTATGTTTAAACTATGTTTAAACCGGTTAATATTCATATTCAGACATCAAAGTCTGGAAAACTAACAAAGATCTATTTCAAGCATGGATGACGGAAGTCTTCTTTCCCAATACTGGAAGTCGTTCTCTTTTGATAGATGCATGGGAAGGACACTGCCATAATATTCTCCCATCTTTGGCACCACCAGCCAAAAAATTAAGAGTACAAACAATGCCTGAGTGAAATACTGGTTTGATTCAACCATTTGATGTTCATTTTATTCGTTTTCTCTACGAAGAAAATATAAATCTTCAAGCTCGAGACATAATATTGAAACTGCAATCACTGGCTCACAATCAATTTTCTTCTCCACAATTTACTGAAATGATTAGATATCCCTGGCATAAAAGTGGATAGATAGATACGAGACCTGAATTATTCATAACACCTTCAGCTTACTGCCTTAATGATCGATCCACAGAACGCCGATGTCATATTTGTGGCGCAACAGCGATATTTGCATGTGCATGGTGTAAAAAATAATTCTGCTTCAAACACTTTTTTACAAATTACCAATATTGTGAACATTATGAGCCATAGAAATATCACAAAATACGTGAAACCTGATTCATATACAGGGTGTCCCAGACTCAAGTGTCCGGACTTATATAGCCGAACAAAAATAAAAAAAATAAATAGAAAATTCCTTTTCCAAAAATCAGTTGAAGTTTTAGTTTTTGAGTTATAAAATATTAAAGCTGGTCCAATCAGGAGCGCCGTATAAACAGCCGTGTGTGTGTGTGTGAACGGGATTGCAACGTAGTGTTCTCCCGTCGCTAACCCCACATTTGCGCTCGCTTGAATAACACGTACTGCGTTGAAATCCCGTTCACGTACACACGGCTGTTTATACGGCGCTCCTGATTGGTCCAGTTTGAATATTTCATAACTTGAAAACTGAACCTTCAACTGATTTTGGGAAAAGGAATTTTCTATTCATTTTTTCATGTTTATACGGCTATTTAAGTCCGGACACTTGAGTCTGGGACACCCAGCATAGCCATATAAAAATAAAAAAAAATAAATCTAAAATTCCTTTTCCAAAAATTGAAATTTTATTTTCTGAGTTATAAAATATTTAAGCTGGTCCAATCAAGAGCGCCGTATAAACAGCCGTGTGTGCGCAAACAGGATTCCAACGTAGTGCTATCCCGTCGCTAACCCCACCTCTGCGCTCGCTTCGATAACACTGCGTTGAAATCCCGTTCGCGCACACACGGCTGTTTATACCGCGCTCCTGATTGGTCCAGTTTAAATATTTTATAACACTTCATGCACTTGAGGCTGGGTCACCCTGTATAGAAACGTCGATTTCATACGTAAAATGTGTTGCATCCCCGAAGGAAAAAACAACTTAACATTTTTATCTGTTTACGTAATTCTGTAGTGTTTAACCATACTTACGAGCTTTATAGGGACACATACTTCACGAATACAGTTATTTTTACTCATTTTATAATAGTTTAGGAGAGAAATGACTCGCCTTGTCTCGGAATAATCAAGTTCTTAAGGCGAGTTTCACCGCTTTCCCTTCTCCTTGCCTCACTAAGGCGTTTTTTAAAAATGTTATTATTACGGTTCCATAGAGCCTCAAAAACGCAAGATTTTTCTCACGGAAAATTTTGGACAAATTTCTGAATCCGGAATTCGTTCGAAATTTGTCCAGTCGAAGGAGCACGGAAATTAATCTGAATATCTTCCGGTAGAATCCGAAAGTTGTATGGTTTGATGGATTTCATCAGTCCGGGTTAGATCCGGTTGAGTCCGTATTTTGTACGGTCTGACGGATGCTATCAATCCGGATTGTGTCCGGGTCGTCATCCGGTTTCTATCCCGGTGTATTAACAAAATTTCCGGATGAAGTGGAACCAAAAAAATAATAAATCTACATATTGCCCGGTAGAATCCGAAAGTTGTACGGTCTGACAGATTCGATCAATCCGGATTGTATCCGATCATGTCCGATTTCTGTGCGGTCTGAAGGACCGAATAAATGTTATATAACAAAGTTATATAAGCAGTTTACATTCTAGAAATGCATTCTTGATTTATTCGACGCTCACAAACCTATTTCTATAGCTTAACTTAACACTACTACATATAACGCACTTCACTAACGCAGAATATCGCACGCTGAGTATATCGGTCGAAACGGTCCTTATATACTAACCAAGAAAATTTTCAGCGCTAGTGCGAAACGACCAGAATTGTGTCCGGTCAAGTCCGTCCTTTGTACGGTCTGCCTGATGCGATAAATCCGGATTGTGTCCGGCCGAGTACGTGTTTTGTACGGTCTGGAGGACGCGATCAATCCGGATTGCGCCCGTTCATGTCCGTGTTTTGTAGGGTCTGTCGGATGTGATGAATCGGGATTGTGTCCGGTCATGACTGTGTATTATATGGTCTGACTGATGCGATTAGTCCGATTTTTGCCCGGTCGTGTTCGGCCATGTCCATGTTTTGTGCGGTCTGGCGGATGCGATTAATCCGGTTAAGTCCGAAATTTGTACGATTTTTAAGAATGCGATTAATCCGGATCTCTTCCGGTTAATTCTGAAATTCGTCCTTTCTGACAAATGCGAATAATTTAGATCTTATTCATCTTTGCCCAATATTTGTCTAGTTATTCGCGAAAGCAATACACCCTAATCTTATCAGGTATAGCAAACTGAACTAAAAAAATGAAATTCGATACGGTTATAGAGTATTTAATTATAAATGAGCGAAAATAGGATGTTAAAAAGTTGTACGAGAAGTCATTTTTGATAACATTTTTAATGCACTTT